>JBBBDQ010016938.1:0-26261 GCA_037127315.1 Ascarosepion bandense | reverse complement strand
TACCATTTACTACAAATTTGTTTGAACAGAATTTGTTTACCACTGGCAGTCAAAGATTGAAAACTAGTTTCGTTATAAGGTGAAATTGCTAATATTACTCCTACCATTTACTACAAATTTATTTGAACAGAATTTATTTACCACTGGCAGTCAAAGATTAAAGAAAACTGATTTTCGTTATTTATAAGGAAATTGCTAATATTACCCCTACCATTTACTACAAATTTATTTAGAACAGAATTTATTTACCACTGGCAGTCAAAATTGAAATTGAAAACTAGTTTTGTTATAAGGAAATTGCTAATATTACCCCTCCCTACCATTTACTACAAATTTATTTGAACAGAATTTATTTACCACTGGCAGTCAAAGATTGAAAACTAGTTTTGTTATAAGGAAATTGCTAATGTTACTCCTACCATTTACTACAAATTTCTTTGAATTTGAACACAATTTATTTACCACTGGCAGTCAAAGATTGAAAAACTAGCTTTCGTTATAAGGAAATTGCTAATATTACTCCTACCATTTTTACTACAAATTTATTTGAACAGAATTTATTTACCACTGGCAGTCAAAGATTGAAAACTAGTTTCGTTATAAGGAAAATTGCTAATATTACCCCTACCATTTACTACAAATTTATTTTAACAGAATTTTATTTACCACTGGCAGTCAAAGATTGAAAACTAGTTTTGTTATAAGGAAATTGCTAATATTACCCCTACCATTTACTACAAATTTATTTGAACAGAATTTATTTACCACTGGCAGTCAAAGATTGAAAACTAGTTTCGATTTATAAGGAAATTGCTAATATTACTCCTACCATTTACTACAAATTTATTTTAACAGAATTTATTTACCACTGGCAGTCAAAGATTGAAAACTAGTTTTGTTATAAGGAAATTGCTAATATTACCCCTACCATTTACTACAAATTTATTTAGCAAATTTATTTACCACTGGCAAGTTTCAAAGATTTGAAAACCTAGTTTCGTTATAAGGAAATTGCTAATATTACTCCTAAACCATTTACTACAAGTTATTTTAACAGAAAATTTATTTACCACTGGCAGTTTCAAAGATTGAAAACTGAACACAGATTTATAAGGAAATTACAATATTACTCCTACCATTTACTACAAATTTATTTGAACAGAATTTATTTACCACTGGCAGTCAAAGATTGAAAACTAGTTTTGTTATAAGGAAATTGCTAATATTACTCCTACCATTTACTACAAATTTATTTTAACAGTATCATTTACCACTGGCAGTCAAAGATTGAAAACTAGTTTCGTTATAAGGAAATTGCTAATATTATCGTACTATTTACTACAAATTTATTTTAACAGAATTTATTTACCACTGGCAGTCAAAGATTGAAAACTAGTTTCGTTATAAGGAAATTGCTAATATTACTCCTACCATTTACTACAAATTTATTTGAACACAATTTATTTACCACTGGCAGTCAAAGATTGAAAACTAGTTTTTGTTATAAGGAAATTGCTAATATTACTCCTACCATTTACTAAATTTATTTGAACACAATTTATTTACCACTGGCAGTCAAAGATTGAAAACTAGGTTTCTATATAAGGAAATTGTTAATATTACTCCTACCATTTACTACAAAATTTATTTTAACAGAATTTATTTTCATTGTTCATAGTCAAAGATTGAAAACTAGTTTTGTTATAAGGAAATTGCTAATATTACTCCTACCATTTACTACAAATTTATTTTGAACACAATTTTATTTACCACTGGCAGTCAAAGATTGAAAACTAGTTTTGTTATAAGGAAATTGCTAATATTACTCCTACCATTTAATGCTACAAATTTATTTGAACACAATTCTATTTACCACTTTACAGTCAAAGATTTAAAACTATTTTGTTATAAGGAAATTGCTAATATTACTCCTACCATTTTACTGGACCTATTTGAACACAATTTATTTACCACTGGCAGTCAAAGATTGAAAACTAGTTTTGTTATAAGGAAATTGCCATTTATTACTTCCTACCATTTGGCTACAAATTTATTTGAACACAATTTATTTACCACTGGCAGTCAAAGATTGAAAACTAGTTTTGTTATAAGGAAATTGGCAATATTACTCCTACCATTTACTACAAATTTATTTGAACACAATTTATTTACCACTGGCAGTCAAAGATTGAAAACTAGTTTTGTTATAAGGAATTATTAATATTACTCCTACCATTTACTACAAATTTATTTGAACACAATTCTATTTTTTTACCACTGGCAGTCAAAGATTGAAAACTAGTTTTGTTATAAGGAAACAGTTAATATTACTCCTACCATTTACTACAAATTTATTTGAACACAATTTATTTACCACTGGCAGTCAAAGATTGAAAACTAGTTTTGTTATAAGGAAATTGCTAATATTACTCCTACCATTTACTACAAATTTATTTGAACACAATTTATTTACCACTGGCAGTCAAAGATTGAAAACTAGTTTTGTTATAAGGAAATTGCTAATATTACTCCTACCATTTACTACAAAATTTATTTGAACACAATTTATTTACCACTGGCAGTCAAAGATTGAAAACTAGTTTGTTATAAGGAAATTGCTAATATTACTCCTACCATTTACTACAAATTTATTTGAACACAATTTATTTACCACTGGCAGTCAAAGATTGAAAACTAGTTTTGTTATAAGGAAATTGCTAATATTACTCCTACCATTTACTACAAATTTATTTAACACAATTTATTTACCACTGGCAGTCAAACATTGAAAACTAGTTTTTGTTATAAGGAAATTGCTAATATTACTCCTACCATTTACTACAAATTTATTTGAACAGAATTTATTTACCACTGGCAGTCAAAGATTGAAACTAGTTTTGTTATAAGGAAATTGCTAATATTACTCCTACCATTTACTACAAATTTATTTGAACAGAATTTATTTACCACTGGCAGTCAAAGATTGAAAACTAGTTTTGTTATAAGGAAATTGTTAATATTACTCCTACCATTTACTACAAATTTATTTGAACACAATTTATTTACCACTGGCAGTCAAAGATTGAAAACTAGTTTTGTTATAAGGAAATTGTTGTCATTTACTCTCAATGTATTACTACAAATTTATTTGAACAGAATTTATTTACCACTGGCAGTCAAAGATTGAAAACTAGTTTTGTTATAAGGAAATTGCTAATATTACTCCTACCATTTACTACAAATTTATTTGAACAGAATTTATTTACCACTGGCAGTCAAAGATTGAAAACTAGTTTTGTTATAAGGAAATTGCTAATATTACTCCTACCATTTACTACAAATTTATTTGAACAGAATTTATTTACCACTGGCAGTCAAAGATTGAAAACTAGTTTTGTTATAAGGAAATTGCTAATATTACTCCTACCATTTCATCACAAATTTATTTGAACAGAATTTATTTACCACTGGCAGTCAAAGATTGGAAACTAGTTTCGTTATAAGGAAATTGCTAATATTACCCTACCATTTACCACAAATTTATTTGAACAGAATTTATTTACCACTGGCAGTCAAAGATTGAAAACTAGTTTCCTTATAAGGAAATTGCTAATATTACTCCTACCATTTACTACAAATTTATTTGAACAGAATTTATTTACCACTGGCAGTCAAAGATTGAAAACTAGTTTCGTTATAAGGAAATTGCCAATATTACTCCTACCATTTACTACAAATTTATTTGAACAGAATTTATTTACCACTGGCAGTCAAAGATTGAAAACTAGGTTTTGTTATAAGGAAATTGCTAATATTACTCCTACCATTTACTACAAATTTATTTGAACAGAATTTATTTACCACTGGCAGTCAAAGATTGAAAACTAGTTTTTGTTATAAGGAAATTGCTAATATTACTCCTACCATTTACTACAAATTTATTTGAACAGAATTTATTTACCACTGGCAGTCAAAGATTGAAAACTAGTTTTGTTATAAGGAAATTGCTAATATTACTCCTACCATTTACTACAAATTTATTTTAACAGTAGTTCCTATTTACCACTGGCAGTCAAAGATTGAAAACTAGTTTTGTTATAAGGAATATAATATTACTCCTACCATTTACTACAAATTTATTTGAACACAATTTTATTTACCACTGGCAGTCAAAGATTGAAAAACTAGTTTTGTTATAAGGAAATTGCTAATATTACTCCTACCATTTACTACAAATCTTATTTTAACAGAATTTATTTACCACTGGCAGTCAAAGATTGAAAACTAGTTTTGTTATAAGGAAATTGTTAACATTACTCCTACCATTTACTACAAATTTATTTGAACAGAATTTATTTACCACTGGCAGTCAAAGATTGAAAACTAGTTTTGTTATAAGAAATTGCTAATATTACTCCTACCATTTACTACAAATTTATTTGAACACAATTTATTTACCACTGGCAGTCAAAGATTGAAAACTAGTTTTGTTATAAGGAAATTGCTAATATTACTCCTACCATTTACTACAAATTTATTTGAACAGAATTTATTTACCACTGGCAGTCAAAGATTGAAAACTAGTTTTGTTATAAGGAAATTGCTAATATTACTCCTACCATTTACTACAAATTTATTTGAACAGAATTTATTTACCACTGGCAGTCAAAGATTGAAAACTAGTTTTGTTATAAGGAAATTGCTAATATTACTCCTACCATTTACTACAAATTTATTTCAACAGAATTTATTTACCACTGGCAGTCAAAGATTGGAAACTATTTTTGTTATAAGGAAATTGCTAATATTACTCCTACCATTTACTACAAATTTATTTGAACAGAATTTATTTACCACTGGCAGTCAAAGATTGAAAACTAGTTTCGTTATAAGGAAATTGCTAATATTACTCCTACCATTTACTACAAATTTATTTGAACAGAATTTATTTACCACTGGCAGTCAAAGATTGAAAACTAAGCCATATAAGGAATTGCTAATATTACTCCTACCATTTACTACAAATTTATTTGAACAGAATTTATTTACCACTGGCAGTCAAAGATTGAAAACTAGTTTCGTTATAAGGAAATTGTTAATATTTACTTCCTACCATTTACTACCATTTGAACAGAATTTATTTACCACTGGCAGTCAAAGATTGAAAACTAGTTTTGTTATAAGGAAATTGCTAATATTACTCCTACCATTTACTACAAATTTATTTGAACAGAATTTATTTACCACTGGCAGTCAAAGATTGAAAACTAGTTTTGTTATAAGGAATTGTTAATATTACTCCTACCATTTACTACAAATTTATTTGAACAGAATTTATTTACCACTGGCAGTCAAAGATTGAAAACTAGTTTTGTTATAAGGAAATTGCTAATATTACTCCTACCATTTACTACAAATTTATTTGAACAGAATTTATTTACCACTGGCAGTCAAAGATTGAAAACTAGTTTTGTTATAAGGAATTGTTGTCATTACTCCTACCATTTACTACAAATTTATTTGAACAGAATTTATTTACCACTGGCAGTCAAAGATTGAAAACTAGTTTTGTTATAAGGAAATTGTTAATATTACTCCTACCATTTACTACAAATTTATTTGAACAGAATTTATTTTATCACTGGCAGTCAAAGATTGAAAACTAGTTTTGTTATAAGGAAATTGTTAATATTACTCCTACCATTTACTACAAATTTATTTGAACAGAATTTATTTACCACTGGCAGTCAAAGATTGAAAACTAGTTTTGTTATAAGGAAATTGCTAATATTACTCCTACCATTTACTACAAATTTATTTGAACAGAATTTATTTACCACTGGCAGTCAAAGATTGAAAACTAGTTTTGTTATAAGGAAATTGCTAATATTACTCCTACCATTTACTACAAATTTATTTGAACAGAATTTATTTACCACTGGCAGTCAAAGATTGAAAACTAGTTTTGTTATAAGGAAATTTGCTAATATTGCTCCTACCATTTACTACAAATTTATTTGAACAGAATTTATTTACCACTGGCAGTCAAAGATTGAAAACTAGTTTTGTTATAAGGAAATTGCTAATATTACTCCTACCATTTACTACAAATTTATTTGAACAGAATTTATTTACCACTGGCAGTCAAAGATTGAAAACTAGTTTCGTTATAAGGAAATTGCTAATATTACTCCTACCATTTACTACAAATTTATTTGAACAGAATTTATTTACCACTGGCAGTCAAAGATTGAAAACTAGTTTTGTTATAAGGAAATTGCTAATATTACTCCTACCATTTACTACAAATTTATTTGAACAGAATTTATTTACCACTGGCAGTCAAAGATTGAAAAACTAGTTTTGTTATAAGGAAATTGCTAATATTACTCCTACCATTTACTACAAATTTATTTGAACAGAATTTATTTACCACTGGCAGTCAAAGATTGAAAACTAGTTTCGTTATAAGGAAATTGTTAATATTACTCCTACCATTTACTACAAATTTATTTGAACAGAATTTATTTACCACTGGCAGTCAAAGATTTCTGAAAACTAGTTTTGTTATAAGGAAATTGCTAATATTACTCCTACCTGATTACTACAAATTTATTTGAACAGAATTTATTTACCACTGGCAGTCAAAGATTGAAAACTAGTTTCGTTATAAGGAAATTCACATTACTCCTACCATTTACTACAAATTTATTTGAACAGAATTTATTTACCATTGGCAGTCAAAGATTGAAAACTAGTTTCGTTATAAGGAAATTGTTAATATTACTCCTACCATTTACTACAAATTTATTTGAACAGAATTTATTTACCACTGGCAGTCAAAGATTGAAAACTAGTTTCGTTATAAGGAAATTGCTAATATTACTCCTACCATTTACTACAAATTTATTTGAACAGAATTTATTTACCACTGGCAGTCAAAGATTGAAAACTAGTTTCGTTATAAGGAAATTGCTAATATTACTCCTACCATTTACTACAAATTTATTTGAACAGAATTTATTTACCACTGGCAGTCAAAGATTGAAAACTAGTTTTGTTATAAGGAAATTGCTAATATTACTCCTACCATTTACTACAAATTTATTTGAACAGAATTTCTATTTACCACTGGCAGTCAAAGATTGAAAACTAGTTTTGTTATAAGGAAATTGCTAATATTACTCCTACCATTTACTACAAATTTATTTGAACAGAATTTATTTACCACTGGCAGTCAAAGATTGAAAACTAGTTTTGTTATAAGGAAATTGCTAATATTACTCCTACCATTTACTACAAATTTATTTGAACAGAATTTATTTACCACTGGCAGTCAAAGATTGAAAACTAGTTTTGTTATAAGGAAATTGCTAATATTACTCCTACCATTTACTACAAATTTATTTGAACAGAATATATTTACCACTGGCAGTCAAAGATTGAAAACTAGTTTTGTTATAAGGAAATTGCTAATGACATCTACCATTTACTACAAATTTATTTTAACAGGAATTTATTTATCACTGGCAGTCAAAGATTGAAAACTAGTTTATGTTTATAAGGAAATTGTTAATATTACTCCTACCATTTACTAGCAAATTCATTTGAACAGAATTTATTTACCACTGGCAGTCAAAGATTGAAAACTAGTTTCGTTATAAGGAAATTGTTAATATTACTCCTACCATTTACTACAAATTTATTTCTAACAGAATTTATTTGCCACTGGCAGTCAAAGATTGAAAACTAGTTTTGTTATAAGGAAATTGCTAATATTACTCCCTACCATTTACTACAAATTTATTTGAACAGAATTTAGCTATCACTTGGCAGTCAAAGATTGAAAACTAGTTTTGTTATAAGGAAATTGCTAATATTACTCCTACCATTTACTACAAATTTATTTGAACAGAATTTATTTACTTACTGCAGCAGTCAAAGATTGAAAACTAGTTTTGTTATAAGGAAATTGCTAATATTACTCCTACCATTTACTACAAATTTATTTGAACAGAATTTATTTACCACTGGCAGTCAAAGATTGAAAACTAGTTTTGTTATAAGGAAATTGCTAATATTACTCCTACCATTTACTACAAATTTATTTGAACAGAATTTATTTATCACTGGCAGTCAAAGATTGAAAACTAGTTTTGTTATAAGGAAATTGCTAATATTACTCCTACCATTTACTACAAATTTATTTTAACAGAATTTATTTACCACTGGCAGTCAAAGATTGAAAACTAGTTTCGTTATAAGGAAATTGTTAATATTACTCCTACCATTTACTACAAATTTATTTGAACAGAATTTATTTACCACTGGCAGTCAAAGATTGAAAACTACTAGTTTCGTTATAAGGAAATTGCTAATATTACTCCTACCATTTACTACAAATTTATTTGAACAGAATTTATTTACCACTGGCAGTCAAAGATTGAAAACTAGTTTTGTTATAAGGAAATTGTTATATTATTACCCTACCATTTACTACAAATTTATTTTAACAGAATTTATTTACCACTGGCAGTCAAAGATTGAAAACTAGTTTCAAGTAGCAAGGAAATTGCTAATATTACTCCTACCATTTACTACAAATTTATTTGAACAGAATTTATTTACCACTGGCAGTCAAAGATTGAAAACTAGTTTTATTATAAGGAATTGCTAATATTACTCCTACCATTTACTACAAATTTATTTTAACAGAATTTATTTACCACTGGCAGTCAAAGATTGAAAACTAGTTTCGTTATAAGGAAATTGCTAATATTACTCCTACCATTTAATATAAATTTATTTGAAATGTTCTATTTACCACTGGTGAATGTGATTACAAAACTAGTTTCGTTATAAGGAAATTGCTAATATTACTCCTACCATTTACTACAAATTTATTTGAACAGAATTTATTTACCATCAGTAGTCAAAGATTAAACTAGTTTTGTTATAAGGAAATTCATAATATTACTCCTACCATTTACTACAATTTATTTTAACAGAATTTATTTACCACTGGCAGTCAGAAGATTGAAAACTAGTTTCGTTATAAGGAAATTGTTAATATTACTCCTACCATTTACTACAAATTTATTTGAACAGAATTTATTTACTACTGGCAGTCAAAGATTGAAAACTAGTTTTGTTATATGAAATTGCTAATATTACTCCTACCATTTACTACAAATTTATTTTAACAGAATTTATTTACCACTGGCAGTCAAAGATTGGAAACTAGTTTCGTTATAAGGAAATTGTTAATATTAGCTCCTACCATTTACTACAAATTTATTTGAACAGAATTTATTACCACTGGCAGTCAAAGATTGAAAACTAGTTTCGTTATAAGGAAATTGCTAATATTACTCCTACCATTTACTACAAATTTATTTTAACAGAATTTATTTACCACTGGCAGTCAAAGATTGAAAACTAGTTTTGTTATAAGGAAATTGCTAATATTACTCCTACCATTTACTACAAATTTATTTGAACAGAATTTATTTACCACTGGCAGTCAAAGATTGAAAACTAGTTTCGTTATAAGGAAATTGCTAATATTACTCCTACCATTTACTACAAATTTATTTGAACAGAATTTATTTACCACTGGCAGTCAAAGATTGAAAACTAGTTTTGTTATAAGGAAATTGCTAATATTACTCCTACCATTTACTACAAATTTATTTTAACAGAATTTATTTACCACTGGCAGTCAAAGATTTGAAAACTAGTTTTGTTATAAGGAAATGGTTAATATTACTCCTACCATTTACTACAAATTTATTTGAACACAATTTATTTACCACTGGCAGTCAAAGATTGAAAACTAGTTTTGTTATAAGGAAATTAGCAATATTATTCCTACCATTTACTACAAATTTATTTGAACAGAATTTATTTACCACTGGCAGTCAAAGATTGAAAACTAGTTTCGTTATAAGGAAATTGCTAATATTACTCCTACCATTTACTACAAATTTATTTTAACAGAATTTATTTACCACTGGCAGTCAAAGATTGAAAACTAGTTTCGTTATAAGGAAATTGCTAATATTACTCCTACCATTTACTACAAATTTATTTGAACAGAATTTATTTACCACTGGCAGTCAAAGATTGAAAACTAGTTTTGTTATAAGGAAATTGTTAATATTACTCCTACCATTTACTACAAATTTATTTGAACAGAATTTATTTACCACTGGCAGTCAAAGATTGAAAACTAGTTTCGTTATAAGGAAATTACTAATATTAATTCTACCATTTACTACAAATTTATTTGAACAGAATTTATTTACCACTGGCAGTCAAAGATTGAAACCAGTTTCGTTATAAGGAAATTGCTAATATTACTCCTACCATTTACTACAAATTTATTTGAACAGAATTTATTTACCACTGGCAGTCAAAGATTGAAACTACCGTTATAAGGAAATTGCTAATATTACTCCTACCATTTACTACAAATTTATTTGAACAGAATTTATTTACCACTGGCAGTCAAAGATTGAAAACTAGCTTTGTTATAAGGAAATTGCTAATATTACTCCTACCATTTTACTACAAATTTATTTGAACAGAATTTATTTACCACTGGCAGTCAAAGATTGAAAACTAGTTTCGTTATAAGGAAATTGCTAATATTACTCCTACCATTTACTACAAATTTATTTGAACAGAATTTATTTACCACTGGCAGTCAAAGATTGAAAACTAGTTTCGTTATAAGGAAATTGCTAATATTACTCCTACCATTTACTACAAATTTATTTTAACAGAATTTATTTACCACTGGCAGTCAAAGATTGAAAACTAGTTTTGTTATAAGGAAATTGCTAATATTACTCCTACCATTTACTACAAATTTATTTTAACAGAATTTATTTACCACTGGCAGTCAAAGATTGAAAACTAGTTTTGTTATATGAAATTGCTAATATTACTCCTACCATTTACTACAAATTTATTTGGAATGAATTTATTTACCACTGGCAGTCAAAGATTGGAAACTAGTTTTTGTTATAAGGAAATTGCTAATATTACTCCTACCATTTACTACAAATTTATTTGAACAGAATTTATTTACCACTGGCAGTCAAAGATTGAAACTAAGCCTTCAAGAGTAAGGAAATTGCTAATATTACTCCTACCATTTACTACAAATTTATTTGAACAGAATTTATTTACCACTGGCAGTCAAAGATTGAAAACTAGTTTTGTTATAAGGAAATTGCTAATATTACCTCTACCATTTACTACAAATTTATTTGAACAGAATTTATTTACCACTGGCAGTCAAAAGATTGAAAACTAGTTTCGTTATAAGGAAATTGCTAATATTACTCCTACCATTTACTACAAATTTATTTGAACAGAATTTATTTTACCACTGGCAGTCAAGATTGAAAACTAGTTTCGTTATATGAAATTGTTAATATTACTCCTACCATTTACTACAAATTTATTTGAACAGAATTTATTTACCACTGGCAGTCAAAGATTGAAAACTAGTTTTGTTATAAGGAAATTGGTTAATATTACTCCTACCATTTACTACAAATTTATTTGAACAGAATTTATTTACCACTGGCAGTCAAAGATTGGAAACTAGTTTCGTTATAAGGAAATTGCTAATATTACTCCTACCATTTACTACAAATTTATTTGAACAGAATTTATTTACCACTGGCAGTCAAAGATTGAAAACTAGTTTTGTTATAAGGAAATTGTTAATATTACTCCTACCATTTACTACAAATTTATTTGAACAGAATTTATTTACCACTGGCAGTCAAAGATTGAAAACTAGTTTTGTCATAAGGAAATTGCTAATATTACTCCTACCATTTACTACAAATTTATTTGAACAGAATTTATTTACCACTGAGAAGTCAAAGATTGAAAACTAGTTTTGTTATAAGGAAATTGCTAATATTACTCCTACCATTTACTACAAATTTATTTGAACAGAATTTATTTACCACTGGCAGTCAAAGATTGAAAACTAGTTTTGTTATAAGGAAATTGCTAATATTACTCCTACCATTTACTACAAATTTATTTGAACAGAATTTATTTACCACTGGCAGTCAAAGATTGAAACTAGTTTGTTATAAGGAAATTGCTAATATTGCTCCTACCATTTACTACAAATTTATTTGAACAGAATTTATTTACCACTGGCAGTCAAAGATTGAAAACTTAGGTTTCGTTATAAGGAAATCTGCTAATATTACTCCTACCATTTACTACAAATTTATTTGAACAGAATTTATTTACCACTGGCAGCCAAAGATTGAAAACTAGTTTCGTTATAAGGAAATTGCTAATATTACTCCTACCATTTACTACAAATTTATTTGAACAGAATTTATTTACCACTACAGTCAAAGATTGAAAACTAGTTTTGTTATAAGGAAATTGCTAATATTACTCCTACCATTTACTAAGCAAAATTATTTGAACAGAATTTATTTACCACTGGCAGTCAAAGATTGAAAACTAGTTTTGAGCAAGAAGAAATTAACATTATTCTACCATTTACTACAAATTTATTTGAACAGAATTTATTTACCACTGGCAGCGGTCAAAGATTGAAAACTAGTTTCGTTATAAGGAAATTGCTAATATTACCCCAATTACTTTGTTTCTGCTACAAATTTATTTTAACAGAATTTATTTACCACTGGCAGTCAAAGATTGAAAACTAGTTTCGTTATAAGGAAATTGTTAATATTACCTACCAGCTTACTTACAAATTTATTTGAACAGGAATTTATTTTACCACTGCAGCCAAAGATTGAAAACTAGTTTCGTTATAAGAAATTACACATACCTGTACCATTTACTACAAATTTATTTGGAAATAGAATTTATTTACCACTGGCAGTCAAAGATTGAAATCATTTCATTATAAGGAAATTGCTAATATTACTCCTACCATTTACTACAAATTTATTTGAACAGAATTTATTTACCACTGGCAGTCAAAGATTGAAAACTAGTTTTGTTATAAGGAAATTGCTAATATTACTCCTACCATTTACTACAAATTTATTTGAACAATTTATTTACCACTGGCAGTCAAAGATTGAAAACCAGTTTTGTTATAAGGAAATTGCTAATATTACTCCTACCATTTACTACAAATTTATTTGAACACAATTTATTTACCATCATAAGTCAAAGATTGAAAACTAGTTTTGTTATAAGGAAAGTTCATATTATTACTCCCTACCATTTACTACAAATTTATTTTAACAGAATTATTAATTAATGGTAGTCAAAGATTGAAAACTAGTTTTGTTATAAGGAAATTGCTAATATTACCCTACCATTTACTACAAATTTACTATTTTAACAGAATTTATTTACCACTGGCAGTCACATTGGAAATCAGTTTCCTTGGTTAGGAAATTGCTAATATTACTCCTACCATTTACTACAAATTTATTTGAACAGAAGTTATTTACCACTGGCAGTCAAAGATTGAAAACTAGTTTTATTATAAGGAAATTGCTAATATTACCTCCTACCATTTCCATTACAAATTTATTTGAACAGAATTTTATTTTACCACTGGCAGTCAAAGATTAAGAAAAAAACTACTGTGCTATAAGGAAATTACAATATTACTCCTACCATTTACTACAAATTTATTTGAACAGAATTTATTTACCACTGGCAGTCAAAGATTGAAAACTAGTTTTTGTTATAAGGAAATTTACACATATTCCTACCATTTACTACAAATTTATTTGAAATGAATTTATTTACCACTGGCAGTCAAAGATTGAAAACTAGTTTTGTTATAAGGAAATTTACACATACCACCATTTACTACAAATTTATTTGAACAGAATTTATTTACCACTGGCAGTCAAAGATTGAAAACTAGCTCGTTATAAGGAAATTGTTATATTACTCCTACCATTTACTATAAATTTATTTTAACAGAATTTAGTTTACTACCGGCAGCTCTGCAAGATTGAAAACTAGTTTTGTTATAAGGAAATTGTTAATATTACCTCTACCATTTACTACAAATTTATTTTAACAGAATTTATTTACTACTGGCAGTCAAAGATTGAAAACTAGTTTCGTTATTAGTGAAATACCAGTTAATATTATCTACCATTTACTACAAATTTATTTGAACAGAATTTATTTACCACTGGCAGTCAAAGATTGAAAACTAGTTTCGTTATAAGGAAATTGCTAATATTACTCCTACCATTTACTACAAATTTATTTGAACAGAATTTATTTACCACTGGCAGTCAAAGATTGAAAACTAGTTTTTCTGTTATAAGAACATAATATTGTTCCTACCATTTACTACAAATTTATTTGAAACAGAATTTATTTACTACTGGCAGTCAAAGATTGAAAACCTTAGTTTTGTTATATGAAATTGCTAATATTACTCCTACCATTTACTAAATTTATTTGAACAGAATTTATTTACCACTGGCAGTCAAAGATTGAAAACTAGTTTTGTTATAAGGAAATTGCTAATATTACCCCTACCATTTACTACAAATTTATTTGAACAGAATTTATTTACTACTGGCAGTCAAAGATTGAAAACTAGTTTCTATGAGCAAGGAAATTGCTAATATTACTCCTACCATTTACTACAAATTTATTTGAACAGCAATTTATTTACCACTGGCAGTCAAAGATTGAAAACTAGTTTCATAAGGAAATTGCTAATAATATTACTCCTACCATTTACTACAAATTTATTTTAACAGAATTTATTTACCACTGGCAGTCAAAGATTGAAAACTAGCTTTGTTATAAGGAAATTACGCTAATATTACTCCTACCATTTACTACAAATTTATTTTAATGAGAATTCTATTTACCACTGGCAGTCAAAGATTGAAAACTAGTTTTGTTATAAGGAAATTGCTAATATTACTCCTACCATTTACTACAATTTATTTGAACAGAATTTATTTACCACTGGCAGTCAAAGATTGAAAACTAGTTTTGTTATAAGGAATGAGCACATTACTCCTACCATTTACTAAATTTATTTTAACAGAATTTATTTACCACTGGCAGTCAAAGATTGAAAACTAGTTTCGTTATAAGGAAATTGCTAACACATTCTCAAGCCCATTTACTACAAATTTATTTTAACAGAATTTTATTTACTACTCTCAGCAAGTCAAAGATTGAAAACTAGTTTCGTTATAAGGAAATTGCTAATATTACCCCTACCATTTACTACAAATTTATTTTAACAGAATTTATTTACCACTGGCAGTCAAAGATTGAAAAACTAGTTTCGTTATAAGGAAATCATACTATTACCCCTACCATTTACTACAAATTTATTTTAACAGAATTTATTTACCACTGGCAGTCAAAGATTGAAAACTAGTTTCGTTATAAGGAAATTGCTAATATTACTCCTACCATTTACTACAAATTTATTTGAACAGAATTTATTTACCACTGGCAGTCAAAGATTGAAAACTAGTTTTGTTATAAGGAAATTGCTACTATTACTCCTACCATTTACTACAAATTTATTTTAACAGAATTTATTTACCACTGGCAGTCAAAGATTGAAACTAGTTTTGTTATAAGGAAATTGCTAATATTACTCCTACCATTTACTACAAATTTATTTGAACAGAATTTATTTACCACTGGCAGTCAAAGATTGAAAACTAGTTTTGTTAAAAGGAAATTGCTAATATTACTCCTACCATTTACTACAATTCTATTTGAACACAATTTATTTACCACTGGCAGTCAAAGATTGAAAACTAGTTTTGTTAAAAGAAATTGCTAGTATTACCTACCATTTACTACAAATTTATTTGAACACAATTTATTTACTCACTGGCAGTCAAAGATTGAAAACTAGTTTTGTTAAAAGGAAATTGCTAATATTACTCCTACCATTTACTACAAATTTATTTGAACAGAATTTATTTACCACTGGCAGTCAAAGATTGAAAACTAGTTTTGTTATAAGGAAATTGCTAATATTATCTACCATTACTACAAATTTATTTGAACAGAATTTATTTACCACTGGCAGTCAAAGATTGAAAACTAGTTTTGTTATAAGGAAATTGCTAATATTACTCCTACCATTTACTACAATTTATTTGAACACAATTTATTTACCACTGGCAGTCAAAGATTGAAAACTAGTTTTGTTAAAAGGAAATTGTTAATATTATCTATCATTTACTACAAATTTATTTGAACACAATTTATTTACCACTGGCAGTCAAAGATTGAAAACTAGTTTTGTTAAAAGGAATTACATATTACCTACCATTTACTACAAATTTATTTTAACAGAATTATTTACCACTGGCAGTCAAAGATTGAAAACTAGTTTTGTTATAAGGAAAATTGTTTGTCAGCCCTACCATTTACTACAAATTTATTTGAACAGAATTTATTTACCACTGGCAGTCAAAGATTGAAAACTAGTTTTGTTAAAAGGAAATTGCTAATATTATTCCTACCATTTACTACAAATTTATTTGAACAGAATTTATTTACCACTGGCAGTCAAAGATTGAAAACTAGTTTTGTTAAAAGGAAATTGCTAATATTACCTCTACCATTTACTACAAATTTATTTGAACACAATTTATTTACCACTGCACAAGAAGATTGAAAACTAGTTTTGTTATAAGGAAATTGCTAATATTACTCCTACCATTTACTACAAATTTATTTGAACAGAATTTATTTACCACTGGCAGTCAAAGATTTGAAAACTAGTTTTGTTATAAGGAAATTGCTAATATTACTCCTACCATTTACTACAAATTTATTTGAACAGAATTTATTTACCACTGGCAGTCAAAGATTGAAAATCAGTTTAATAGGAAAGGAAATTGCTTAATATTACTCCTACCATTTACTACAAATTTATTTGAACAGAATTTATTTACTACTGGCAGTCAAAGATTGAAAACTAGTTTTGTTATAAGGAAATTGCTAATATTACTCCTACCATTTACTACAAATTTATTTGAACAGAATTTATTTACCACTGGCAGTCAAAGATTGAAAACTAGTTTTGTTATAAGGAAATTGCTAATATTACTCCTACCATTTACTACAAATTTATTTGAACACAATTTATTTACCACTGGCAGTCAAAGATTGGAAACTAGTTTTGTTATAAGGAAATTGGTTAATAATACTCCTACCATTTACTATTACAAATTTATTTGAACAGAATTTATTTACCACTGGCAGTCAAAGATTGAAAACTAGTTTTGTTATAAGGAAATTGCTAATATTACTCCTACCATTTACTACAAATTTATTTGAACACAATTTATTTACCACTGGTATGTCAAAGATTGAAAACTAGTTTTGTTATAAGGAAATTGCTAATATTACTCCTACCATTTACTACAATTTACTTAACACAATTTATTTACCACTGGCAGTCAAAGATTGAAAACTAGTTTTGTTATAAGGAAATTGCTAATATTACTCCTACCATTTACTACAAATTTATTTGAACACAATTTATTTACCACTGGCAGTCAAAGATTGAAAACTAGTTTTGTTTACAAGGAAATTGCTATACATTCTACCATTTACTACAAATTTATTTGAACACAATTTATTTACCACTGGCAGTCAAAGATTGAAAACTAGTTTTAAGTTATAAGGAAATTGCTAATATTACTCCTACCATTTACTACAAATTTATTTGAACACAATTTATTTACCACTGGCAGTCAAAGATTGAAAACTAGTTTTGTTATAAGGAAATTGCTAATATTACTCCTACCATTTACTATAAATTTATTTGAACACAATTTATTTACCACTGGCAGTCAAAGATTGAAAACTAGTTTTGTTATAAGGAAATTGCTAATATTACTCCTACCATTTACTACAAATTTATTTGAACAGAATTTATTTACCACTGGCAGTCAAAGATTGAAAAACTGGTTTTGTTATAAGTGAAATTGCTAATATTAATATTCCTACCATTTACTACAAATTTATTTGAACACAATTTATTTACCACTGGCAGTCAAAGATTGAAAATCAGTTTTGTTATAAGGAAATTGCTAATATTACTCCTACCATTTACTACAAATTTATTTGAACAGAAATTTATTTACCACTGGCAGTCAAAGATTGAAAACTAGTTTTGTTATAAGGAAATTCACAATATTACTCCTACCATTTACTACAAATTTATTTGAAATGAATTTATTTACCACTGGCAGTCAAAGATTGAAAACTAGTTTTGTTATAAGGAAATTGCTAATATTACTCCTACCATTTACTACAAATTTATTTGAACAGAATTTATTTACCACTGGCTGTCAAAGATTGAAAAAACTAGTTTTGTTATAAGGAAATTGCTAATATTACTCCTACCATTTACTACAAATTTATTTGAACAGAATTTATTTATTGTCAAAGATTGAAAACTAGTTTTGTTATAAGGAAATTGCTAATATTACTCCTACCATTTACTAAGTAAATTTATTTGAACACAATTTATTTACCACTGGCAGTCAAAGATTGAAAACTATTAGTTTTGTTATAAGGAAATTGTTAATATTACTCCTACCATTTACTACAAATTTATTTGAACAGAATTTATTTACCACTGGCAGTCAAAGATTGAAAACTAGTTTTGTTATAAGGAAATTGCTAATATTACTCCTACCATTTACTACAAATTTATTTGAACAGAATTTATTTACCACTGGCAGTCAAAGATTGAAAACTAGTTTTGTTAAAAGGAAATTGCTAATATTACTCCTACCATTTACTACAAATTTATTTGAACAGGATTTATTTACCACTGGCAGTCAAAGATTGAAAACTAGTTTTGTTATAAGGAAATTGCTAATATTACTCCTACCATTTACTACAAATTTATTTGAACACAATTTATTTACCACTGGCAGTCAAAGATTGAAAACTGTTTTGTTATAAGGAAATTGCTAATATTACTCCTACCATTTACTACAAATTTATTTGAACACAATTTATTTACCACTGGCAGTCAAAGATTGAAAACTAGTTTTGTTATATAAAGAATAAGTTAATATTACTCCTACCATTTACTACAACTATTTGAACAGAATTTATTTACCACTTATAGTCAAATATCAAACTAGTTTCGTTATAAGGAAATTACAATATTACTCCTACCATTTACTACAAATTTATTTGAACAGAATTTATTTACCACTGGCAGTCAAAATATCAAAACTAGTTTTGTTAAAAGGAAATTGTTAATATTACTCCTACCATTTACTACAAATTTATTTGAACAGAATTTATTTACCACTGGCAGTCAAAGATTGAAAACTAGTTTTGTTATAAGGAAATTGCTAATATTACTCCTACCATTTACTACAAATTTATTTGAACAGAATTTATTTACCACTGGCAGTCAAAGATTGAAAACTAGTTTTGTTATAAGGAAATTGCTAATATTACTCCTACCATTTACTAAATTTATTTGAACACAATTTATTTACCACTGGCAGTCAAAGATTGAAAACTAGTTTTGTTATAAGGAAATTGCTAATATTACTCCTACCATTTACTACAAATTTATTTGAACACAATTTATTTACCACTGGCAGTCAAAGATTGAAAACTAGTTTTGTTATAAGGAAATTGCTAATATTACTCCTACCATTTACTACAAATTTATTTGAACACAATTTATTTACCACTGGTGTCAAAGATTGAAAACTAGTTTTGTTATAAAGGAATAATAATATTACTCCTACCATTTACTACAAATTTATTTGAACAGAATTTATTTACCACTGGCAGTCAAAGATTGAAAACTAGTTTTGTTATAAGGAAATTGCTATCATTACTCCTACCATTTACTACAAATTTATTTGAACAGAATTTATTTACCACTGGCAGTCAAAGATTGAAAACTAGTTTTGTTATAAGGAAATTGCTAATATTACTCCTACCATTTACTGTTGCACTATTTGAACAGAATTTATTTACCACTGGCAGTCAAAGATTGAAAACTAGTTTTGTTATAAGGAAATTGCTAATATTACTCCTACCATTTACTACAAATTTATTTGAACACAATTTATTTACCACTGGCAGTCAAAGATTGAAAACTAGTTTTGTTATAAGGAAATTGTTAATATTACTCCTACCATTTACTACAAATTTATTTGGAACAGAATTTATTTACCACTGGCAGTCAAAGATTGAAAACTAGTTTTGTTATAAGGAAATTGCTAATATTACTCCTACCATTTACTACAAATTTATTTGAACAGAATTTATTTACCACTTATGCAGTCAAAGATTGGAAAACCAGTTTTGTTAAAAGAAATTGCTAATATTACTCCTACCATTTACTACAAATTTATTTGAACAGAATTTATTTACCACTGGCAGTCAAAGATTGAAAACTAGTTTTGTTATAAGGAAATTGCTAATATTACTCCTACCATTTACTACAAATTTATTTGAACACAATTTATTTACCACTGGCAGTCAAAGATTGAAAACTAGTTTTGTTATACAGCCTGTTATATTACTCCTACCATTTACTACAAATTTAATTGAACAGAATTTATTTACCACTGCAGTCAAAGATTAAAACTAGTTTTGTTATAAGGAAATTGCTAATATTACTCCTACCATTTACTACAAATTTATTTGAACACAATTTATTTACCACTGGCAGTCAAAAGATTGAAAACTAGTTTTGTTATAAGGAAATTGTTAATATTACTCCTACCATTTACTACAAATTTATTTGAACAGAATTTATTTACCACTGGCAGTCAAAGATTGAAAACTATAAGTTTTTGTTATAAGGAATAAGTAGACATTACTCCTACCATTTACTACAAATTTATTTGAACAGAATTTATTCTGTATCACTTGCAGTCAAAGATTGAAAACTAGTTTTGTTATAAGGAAATTACAATATTACTCCTACCATTTACTACAAATTTATTTGAACAGAATTTATTTACCACTGGCAGTCAAAGATTGAAAACTAGTTTTGTTATAAGGAAATTGCTAATATTACTCCTACCATTTACTACAAATTTATTTGAACACAATTTATTTACCACTGGCAGTCAAAGATTGAAAACTAGTTTTTGTTATAAGGAAATTGCTAATATTTACTCCTACCATTTACTACAAATTTATTTGAACACAATTTATTTACCACTGGCAGTCAAAGATTGAAAACTAGTTTTCTTATAAGGAAATTGCTAATATTACTCCTACCATTTACTACAAATTTATTTGAACACAATTTATTTACCACTGGTAGTCAAAGATTGAAAACTAGTTTTCATAAGGAAATTGCTAATATTACTCCTACCATTTACTTAAAATGTAAATTTATTTGAACACAATTTATTTACCACTGGCAGTCAAAGATTGAAAACTAGTTTTGTTATAAGGAAATTGCTAATATTACTCCTACCACTACAAATTTATTTGAACACACTTATTTACCACTGGCAGTCAAAGATTGAAAACTAGTTTTGTTATAAGGAAATTGCTAATATTACTCCTACCATTTACTACAAATTTATTTGAACACAATTTATTTACCACTGGCAGTCAAAAGATTGAAAACTAGTTTTGTTATAAGGAAATTGCTAATATTACTCCTACCATTTACTACAAATTTATTTGAACACAATTTATTTACCACTGGCAGTCAAAGATTGAAAACTAGTTTTGTTATAAGGAAATTGCTAATATTACTCCTACCATTTACTACAAATTTATTTGAACAGAATTTTATTTACCACTGGCAGTCAAAAGATTGAAAACTAGTTTCTATATAAGGAAATTGCTAATAGTACTCCTACCATTTACTACAAATTTATTTGAACACAATTTATTTACCACTGGCAGTCAAAGATTGAAAACTAGTTTCGTTATAAGGAAATTGCTAATATTACTCCTACCATTTACTACAAATTTATTTGAAACAGAATTTATTTACCACTGGCAGTCAAAGATTGAAAACTAGTTTTGTTATAAGGAAATTGCTAATATTACTCCTACCATTTACTACAAATTTATTTGAACAGAATTCTATTTACCACTGGCAGTCAAAGATTGAAAACCAGTTTCGTTATAAGGAAATTATTATTACTCCTACCATTTACTACAAATTTATTTGAACAGAATTTATTTACCACTGGCAGTCAAAGATTGAAAACTAGTTTCGTTATAAGGAAATTGCTAATATTACTCCTACCATTTACTACAAATTTATTTGAACAGAATTTATTTACCACTGGCAGTCAAAGATTGAAAACTTCAGTTTTTGTTATAAGGAAATTACACACATCTTCACCATTTACTACAAATTTATTTGAACAGAATTTATTTACCACTGGCAGTCAAAGATTGAAAACTAGTTTTATATAAGGAAATTGCTAATATTACTCCTACCATTTACTACAAATTTATTTGAACAGAATTTATTTACCACTGGCAGTCAAAGATTGAAAACTAGCTAAGTATAAGGAAATTACAATATTACTCCTACCATTTACTACAAATTTATTTGAACAGAATTTATTTACCACTGGCAGTCAAAGATTGGAAAACTAGTTTTGTTATAAGGAAATTGCTAATATTACTCCTACCATTTACTACAAATTTATTTGAACAGAATTTATTTACCACTGGCAGTCAAAGATTGAAAACTAGTTTTGTTATAAGGAAATTGCTAATATTACTCCTACCATTTACTACAAATTTAAGGAACACAATTTATTTACCACTGGCAGTCAAAGATTGGAAAAACTAGTTTCCCGTTATAAGGAAATTGCTACTATTACTCCTACCATTTACTACAAATTTATTTTAATAGAATTTATTTACCACTGGCAGTCAAAGATTGAAAACTAGTTTCGTTATAAGGAAATTGCTAATATTACTCCTACCATTTACTACAAATTTATTTGAACAAATTTATTTACCACTGGCAGTCAAAGATTGAAAACTAGTTTTGTTATAAGGAAATTGCTAATATTACTCCTACCATTTACTACAATTTATTTTAACAGAATTTATTTACCACTGGCAGTCAAAGATTGAAAACTAGTTTTGTTATAAGGGAAATTGCTAATATTACTCCTACCATTTACTACAAATTTATTTTAACAGAATTTATTTACCACTGGCAGTCAAAGATTGAAAACTAGTTTTGTTATAAGGAAATTGCTAATATTACTCCTACCATTTACTACAAATTTATTTGAACAGAATTTATTTACCACTGGCAGTCAAAGATTGAAAACTAGTTTTGTTATAGGAAATTGCTAATATTACTGCCTACCATTTACTACAAATTTATTTGAACAGAATTTATTTACCACTGGCAGTCAAAGATTGAAAACTAGTTTCGTTATAAGGAAATTGCTAATATTACTCCTACCATTTACTACAAATTTATTTTAACAGAATTTATTTTTACCACTGGCAGTCAAAGATTGAAAACTAGTTTTGTTATAAGGAAATTGCTATTATGCTCCTACCATTTACTACAAATTTATTTGAACAAGATTTTGTTACCACTGGCAGTCAAAAGATTGAAAACTAGTTTAGTTGCCAAAAATTGCTAATGTCTCCTACCATTTACTACAAATTTATTTGAACAGAATTTATTTACCACTGGCAGTCAAAGATTGAAAACTAGTTTCGTTATAAGGAAATTGCTAATATTACTCCTACCATTTACTACAAATTTATTTGAACAGAATTTATTTACCACTGGCAGTCAAAGATTGAAAACTAGTTTTAGTTATAAGGAAATTGCTAATATTACTCCTACCATTTACTACAAATTTATTTTAACAGAATTTATTTACCACTGGCAGTCAAAGATTGAAAACTAGTTTTGTTATAAGGAAATTGCTAATATTACTCCTACCATTTACTACAAATTTATTTGAACACAATTTATTTACCACTGGCAGTCAAAAGATTGAAAACTAGTTTTGTTATAAGGAAATTGCTAATATTACTCCTACCATTTACTACAAATTTATTTGAACACAATTTATTTACCACTGGCAGTCAAAGATTGAAAACTAGTTTCGTTATAAGGAAATTGCTAATATTACTCCTACCATTTACTACAAATTTATTTGAACAGAATTTATTTACCACTGGCAGTCAAAGATTGAAAACTAGTTTCGTTATAAGGAAATTGCTAATATTACCCCTACCATTTACTACAAATTTATTTGAACAGAATTTATTTACCACTGGCAGTCAAAGATTGAAAACTAGTTTTCGTTATAAGGAAATTGCTAATATTACTCCTACCATTTACTACAAATTTATTTGAACAGAATTTATTTACCACTGGCAGTCAAAGATTGAAAACTAGTTTCGTTATAAGGAAATTGCTAATATTACACACATTACTACAATTTATTTGAACAGAATTTATTTACCACTGGCAGTCAAAGATTGAAAACTAGTTTCGTTATAGGAAATTGCTAATATTACTCCTACCATTTACTACAAATTTATTTGAACAGAGAGAATTTATTTACCACTGGCAGTCAAGATTGAAAACTAGTTTTGTTATAAGGGAAATTGCTAATATTACTCCTACCATTTACTACAAATTTATTTGAACAGAATTTATTTACCACTGGCAGTCAAAGATTGAAAACTAGTTTTGTTATAAGGAAATTGCTAATATTACTCCTACAATTTACTACAAATTTATTTGAACAGAATTTATTTACCACTGGCAGTCAAAGATTGAAAACTAGTTTAAGAGTTATAAGGAAATTGCTAATATTACTCCTACCATTTACTACAAATTTATTTGAACAGAATTTATTTACCACTGGCAGTCAGTTAGTAGTTTTTGTTATAAGGAAATTGCTAATATTACTCCTACCATTTACTACAAATTTATTTGAACAGAATTTATTTACCACTGGCAGTCGAATTGAAAACTAGTTTCGTTATAAGGAAATTGCTAATATTACTCCTACCATTTACTACAAATTTATTTGAACAGAATTTATTTACCACTGGCAGTCAAAGATTGAAAACTAGTTTTGTTATAAGGAAATTGCTAATATTACTCCTACCATTTACTACAAATTTATTTGAACAGAAATTTATTTACCACTGGCAGTCAAAGATTGAAAACTAGTTTTGTTATAAGGAAATTGCTAATATTACTCCTACCATTTACTACAAATTTATTTGAACAGAATTTATTTTACCACTGGCAGTCAAAGATTGAAAACTAGTTTTGTTATAAGGAAATTGCTAATATTACTCCTACCATTTACTACAAATTTATTTGAACAGAATTTATTTACCACTGGCAGTCAAAGATTGAAAACTAGTTTTGTTATAAGGAAATTGCTAATATTACTCCTACCATTTACTACAAATTTATTTGAACAAGAATTTATTTACCACTGGCAGTCAAAGATTGAAAACTAGTTTTGTTATAAGGAAATTGCTAATATTACTCCTACCATTTACTACAAATTTATTTAACAAAGACAAGAAATTTATTTACCACTGGCAGTCAAAGATTGAAAACTAGTTTTGTTATAAGGAAATTGCTAATATTACTCCTACCATTTACTACAAATTTATTTGAACAGAATTTATTTACCACTGGCAGTCAAAGATTGAAAACTAGTTTCGTTATAAGGAAATTGCTAATATTACCCCTACCATTTACTACAAATTTATTTGAACAGAATTTATTTACCACTGGCAGTCAAAGATTGAAAAACTAGTTTCGTTATAAGGAAATTGCTAATATTACTCCTACCATTTACTACAAATTTATTTGAACAGAATTTATTTACCACTGGCAGTCAAAGATTGAAAACTAGTTTTGTTATAAGAGAAATTGCTAATATTACTCCTACCATTTACTACAAGTTTATTTGAACAGAATTTATTTACCACTGGCAGTCAAAGATTGAAAACTAGTTTTGTTATAAGGAAATTGCTAATATTACTCCTACCATTTACTACAAATTTATTTGAACAGAATTTATTTACCACTGGCAGTCAAAGATTGAAAACTAGTTTTGTTATAAGGAAATTATGTCATGCTCCTACCATTTACTACAAATTTATTTGAACAGAATTTATTTACCACTGGCAGTCAAAGATTGAAAACTAGTTTTGTTATAAGGAAATTGCTAATATTCACTCCTACCATTTACTACAAATTTATTTGAACAGAATTT
>JBBBDQ010016935.1:0-17573 GCA_037127315.1 Ascarosepion bandense | reverse complement strand
GGACACTCTACTCTCGACCGCGGTGTCTATTCCCTTCCTGCTCTCACTTTCTCTTTCGTTTCTCTCTCTCTCTCTTTCTCTCTCTCTCTCTCTCTCTCTCTTTCTCAGCCTCTAAGAAAAGAAGAAAAAGTTTAATTTTTTGAGGAGCAAATATATGCACACATAGATATCTTCCAAATACCCATCCCCTGGGTTCGAATCCAGTGTCCGCCTATATCCGTTTAACGTGTGTGCAAATAGATCACTTACGGTGTTACAACGTTAAAGATGTTTAAAGAGTTGTTGGTTTTGAAGCTTAATTCAATGTTTGATGTTCTTGAATAATGTTTCTTTAGAGATATATCATCAATGATTTTTATGCGTTGATTGCGATAATCTGGGCACACAGTTTAATAACACATATTTGTTAAAATCCACGTTATAGACCATTTGAGAAAGGACGACAATTTTTCACAAACCACAGATACTTTATTAACACAAATAAATTAGAGGGCCAATATAACAAAAAACAAAAAATGAAATGAGAATCAACACTAATAAAATCTCACATTTTTCCCGTCCAAATGAAATGTATATTTCATAAACAATATTTCTCTAAATTCACTGTCAGTGTCGAAATAAGTTTACAAATCATTTGATATGTTAAAATCAGTGATAGAAATAAGGACAAAACGTTAAATTCAAATCAACAATCTACTTTTATTTTGCACATTGAAATATTACAATAACAAAATGAAAAGTAATCGCTCCTCCAGTATTTCAATTGTCTATGACTCCTTGCTGCCTTCAGCATCGGCATCGGCGGCAGCTTCTGTGGCTGTCTCCTCAGTCACTTGAACATCTTCACCAGAAGCTTCTTGCTGTTCCTCTGCGACAGCATTTACTTACTAGAAAAGCAAAAACATTATTAATAATATAATATTTTTAGTTAAAAAATGTTTTTCACTGTAGAATGTAATGTGATTATTTAATAAATTTGTTTTTATATTTGCAATATATATTCTACAAATTAGATGAAATCTCTTTCAGAATTTCTGGAAAGAACATTTTGTGCAAAGCAGTTACAATTCAGTTAAAAACATTTAAAAAAGAAATCAATAAATTATGTAAAATTTTTATGCATGACTTAAAATTTATTAACTGTTCGTACCTGCGAAGGCAGTGAAGACGCAGAGAGCCAGAAGAAAGATGAGTTTTCCAGACATGATTATCTGTAAAAGATATTCAATATAATTAATAATATATAATAATTGTGTGTAAAATGATTTGCAGGACCTCAATCAAATCATTCGCAATAGTTAAGGTACTTATCTTGAATTTCTTTGTAGGTAATATACGCATTTTTTCATTATCATTTAGTAATATGTATGGCGACAGATAAATTGAAAGCATTTTTTTTATTTTATTTATTATCTGATAGCACCTGCTTACGTCAAAAATTAAATTCTCCTTTCCGGACGTTATCCGGTAAATATCTAAATATATGACTTCGATTATCATGTGCTGTGATGTTGGACATGCAGTTGATGTAATCAATAGAATTTTCAGCATGGAAATCAGAGCCGGGTTCAATTTCTTATCAGGTTAGTGTCATTCATTTACGCACAAATATCTTATGACTCCCATTGACCGAAATGAGACCTGAACGTTGAAGCTTGTCAGATCCGTAGCCTGTCAAAATATGTCGTTGCGAACACGAATGACCTATTTCTCCATATATATGAAATCTATGTTGACATTAAGTTAACGTTAAATATAGGACACACACACACACACACACACACACACACACACACACACATGCACACACACACACACACACACACATACTAACACACACACATACACAAATAAAGAGAAATACAAACACACACACAGATGATATTTCATTTAGTTTGACTTAAAGTGTAATTGGTAAAGACATCAAAATAATAAGCCTTCATGAAATACAGATTACTATTTTAGCAAAACTCTCTGAATATAAAATTGTCCACAAATGTAAATGTAAAAATAGCGATAATAATATTTGTAGTGACTTACTTTGTGGTGCTGTGTTATTAGAACACAAATTGACGATTCAACAGTTGGGCAATTTTGTCAAAAGTGACTTAGATGTGAGAGATCCCGATTTTAATAGCAGAATATCTACGTGACTTAATTTAATTCCCTTTGTTGTATTATGAAAGGATTAGTGCTTTTCAAGAAAGTATTATTGTCTTTGGAATCTTAAAGGGGTTTAATCTTTATTTACATATGACTATTTTCAGCCTTTGTCCTTTATTAAGATTATTTTATCAAAGGACTTTTAAGTATTTCGTGTTGCATACTTAAATCGGATATTTTTTCAATGTGTGTCTATGTTAATACGTCATTAACCTTTAATGAATTGGATTTTACGAAAGCACAGTAAAGAGTTTTGTTTGAAAATTCTAAGTAGAAGTATATATTTGATTCTCCGAT
Organism: Ascarosepion bandense; assembly: GCA_037127315.1. NCBI lineage: Eukaryota > Metazoa > Mollusca > Cephalopoda > Sepiida > Sepiidae > Ascarosepion > Ascarosepion bandense. Next base: position 15,113 of record JBBBDQ010016935.1, on the reverse strand, counting down.
AGAAAGATTCGAAAATGTCTATCGTTTAGACTTGTCAAAATATCATGATGAAATATTTTGATTGACATTCGTTGCCAAATTCTTAACTATTCATTATTAAGATTACCTTTCTACAAGGTTATTCAAAGACTTTTATTCAACGATCCATGCTGACGTCGGCAGATGATGCAAAACACCTTGAGCTTTGACGCTTTGTACATACAATGGTTCTTGAAGCTATTAACGATCATGGCTCTCCACGACATTTTATCTTTTTTTAGCGCTTAAAAATCATTTGACTTTTCAATATCTATCCAACTCCTGGTTCCGACCTTGTTGTTACGGGCTCCTTAGTATTGTTTCATACTCCTTACTTTCTGTTCCTATTTCTTTCCAATAAATTTACCACCAATTTCTTCGATCCTTCTTTCTCATATCTAAAATTTTATCTCTAACTGATATTAAATATAAATATCGTCTTCATTTCCATTTTTTTCGAAATTAAAGTTTATAGTCAAAATTGCTTTTATTAATTCAACGCCAAATTTATTGGAGAGTGTAAATTGACAACGATATTTCGAACCATTTTGCTCACCCATTTGATAAAAAATGCTATTCCTCAATACCCCAACTAATCAACGAGTTTGAGTCCTCAGCTCCTCAGCGAACAAGGCTGAATAATTTTGCCCGTTGATTCTCGACCAATTCGTGTCTGGATTCTTCTGAGTCAGGCACCCGATTACCATCTAGAACTGAGGCCAAATTGAATGACGTCCACATCACGCCCTCGCTGATTTCTAGCATAATATCAATGTTGACCCTCACAAGCCGAGTGGTGGGGACGGAATCAATCATAGTCTTCAAGAAATGTGCCCCTGAACTCTCCACTGTCCTTTCTAAGCTCTACAACCTCACCTATCTTCCTCCTACTAAGAACATTAGTGAACCCTTGCAACCCACCAATTAAAGTCCTATCAGCCATTATCAATTCACCAGGTCTACTGCTGATATGCTAACGACCATCACCAGTATAAATACCAGGCTCTCGACAAGAATGGTGAAGCCCGAAGACTTTGTCGCCCTAGATATCTCTAAAGCATTCGACGAGTGGCATGCCGGCACCTTCTATGGAAACTGCGAAGCTACGGCATTACAGGACTTTTGTTGGACTTGATCCAGTCATTTCCTCTCCAACCGCACAGTGAAGGTGGTGAACTTTAAACGGACATGCCTCCCAGGACTACCCTACAAACATGGGTGTACTACAAGGCTCAACCGAGGTCCTACGCTCTTTCTAATCTACATCAATGGTTCTCCCCGATGCCATAAGATCACAAGTAGACATGTACGCCGATGATATTTTGTTATACGCTCGCCTCGATCAAAAATCTGGTGTTGATGACAAGGCGAACCTCGCGGCTGAGCTTGAGAAAAAGATCCTCAATTCGTGTTAGATTGGGGTGAGGAAATGGCTCGTAAAATTCAATTCTTCCAAAACGAAGCTGCTGTCAATTAACCACCACAGACTACTGCACCTCCCACCCATTAGCATGGAACAGGCATGCCGCCCAGAGAGTAAAACACTACGACTGCTTGGCCTGACATTCTCAGCGGACCTCAAGTGGAATGACTACGTCAGATCCATTGCTAAATGAAAGCTATGAAAGTCGGCTCTCTGTGCAAGTGCGGAAATTCTTTCCGCTTGAATCTATCCTGCACTTATACAAATCTACCATCCGCCCGTGTTTTGAATACTGTTGCCACATCTGGTCGGGTGCCCCTGCTGTTCTCCTCGGGCTTCATAGCGGCAAGATGTCAACTGAAGAATCTGTAATGTGATTCATACCGACTTAGCTGACCGCCTGCAGTCACTCTCTCACAGGCGTGACGTGGCTTCCCTGTGCCTCTTCTGTAATTAATTTCATGGTTTCATATGATGAACTTAAATTACTGGTGCCCCCCTAAGTGTGAGTTTGCACGAGATACTAGCTTGGCAACTAGGCCCCACCCTTTTACAGTGAAACTTGATGATATAACTCATTTCTCAAGAGATTCTTTTCTCGCACTTCCCGCCTGTGGAATTCCCTTCTGTATGCTTGCTTCGCCGACGCCTATGACCTGCAGGAATTTAAATGTAGGGTCAATAGACACCTCCTAACACACTAGTCTTCCCATTCTCTCCTAATCTCCACCTATGTATATCCTAATTCGTCTATCGCCCTGTGTAACCCCCTGCGCGATAGTGGCTGTGGAATGCCTTGCTTGGGGTGACATAATTTAAAAACAAAAAAAAGCTGTGTCATTATTTAATTAGTTAAGACTCTTTTTTGTTTTAATAAACAATATATTAAAGACATTATAGACTATAAAAAAATAGAAATTAATCTGTTAAAAAGTTTCTTTTGCGTACATATCTTAAAGCAACTACCGTAGAAATATATGTAACAAATTTACACTAGATTTTTAGTTGATTGAAGGTATTAAAACTTAAACGGGTACATCTATTGTTTCCAAAACCAACTTTTAATTTGAACTTTTAGAAAAAAAAAGATTCTTTGAAACTTTTGTTTCAGTTTTATTGAAAAATAAAAGATTAAACTTCTATTTCCAGTAAGTGAAATATTTTTCTAGATTTCAAACAAACTCGTGATTAGAATCTGAAAGTTTGTAATGTTTTTTTCAATTCTTCTACATTTTTGTGCGATTGAAGCATTTGAAAAAAAAAACACTTCTTGGTTTTTAAAACATTCAAAATTAGAAATAAATCTATAACATATAATTTTTAGAACATTAGCAAATTTACTGTTGAATTAATCAGATTTACACAAGTATTACTTCTTTATAGCATAAAATTGAAATAAAATTATTTCTTATAAACAGTGTTGCACAATACGCTTGTTCCTTGTTTTGACATACTGATGACATCTCGACAGTTGTCGAGAGGTATATGTAGTGTTTATGGAAACTGGAAATTATAAAATTGTCAAAATCATTTCCAGTAACAAACCGTGGAACACATGACATTATCATGGACACAGAGAAATTAGCACATGCAGAAAAAATATATTGACTAAATTATAAAATTATGACCTATATTGTAAAAATGCGATGGCTCGATGATTGTTTTAAACATTCGATTTCGATTAGTAAATATAGTCTTTAATTAATAACGTAACAGCCCAACACCTAAGACTTTGTTCTTGACAATATGTTTTGACACTTTATAAATAATTACAATTTCAAGAAATAAACAGTTCTTTTAAAATTGCATTAATAATCAATTTCTATTTTTTAGTTTATAATGTCTTTAATATATATTGTTTATTGAAGCGAAAAGAGCTTAACTAATTAAATAAGTCATAGTTTTATTGCATTTTTTATCAAATGAAACAAAATGGTGGGAAAGATAATTGATTATTTACACTCAATAAATTTGCGTTCAACTAATAAAATCAATTTTGATTATAAATTTAATTTCGTAAAATCAGGAATGTGTTTTTACAGAGGAGTGCTGGGAATACTATAGATATTCCTTTGTTTTAAGAAAAATGAAAATGAAACTGATATTTATACTTAATATCAATTAGAGATTACATTTAGATATGAGAAAGAAGGATCGATAAAAATGGTAGTCAATTTATTGGAAAGAAATAGGAACAGAAAGAAACAGTATGAAACAATATTAACGAGATCGTGTAAATAAATGTCGGAACCGGGAGTTGGATGGGTATTGAAATGACAAAAGTTTTTAACCGCTAAAAAGATCAGAATGTCGCGGAGAGCCATGATCGTTAATATCTTCAAGAACCATGGTATGTACAAGGAGTCAAAGCTCAAGGTTTTGCATCATCTGCCGACGTCGGTGTGATCTTTGAAAAAAAGTCTTTGAATAATCTTTGGGAGAAGGGCAATCTAATAATGAATAGTTAAGAACTGGCAACATTCAATCAAAATTTGTTGAGAAATGAAAAGTTAATATAAAAATCTGCAATGTTTTCTGCAAAGATGTAAGCGAGTTTTCTTTCGGAAATATCGAATAAGTTAAAAGATATTTGACTTTTTGTTTGTCTTTCAATAATTAAATCCACAACCAACTAAATCAAATGTTTCATCGTGATATCTTGACAAGTCTAAACGAGAAGACATTTTCGAATCTTCTTATCTGAGGATCAAATATATATTTCTACTTAGAAGTTACAAAACAAAAACTCATACTGTGCTTTCGTAAAATCCAATTCATTAAAGGTTAATGACGTATTAACACAGACACACAATGAAAAATACTGGTTAAGAATAAATAAGAAATACTTAAAAAGTCCTTTGATGAAATAAATCTTAATAAATGACGAAACAGGCATTGATATTAACCCAAAAGCAGAAATAAATAAATTGGCACGAATAAATCATAAACATCTTATTTGAAATATGAAAAGAAGTAAAACATAGTTTTGTCATATATAAATAATGATTAAACCCTTCTTAACATTCCAAAAGAGAATTTTTATTAAAAAGTACTAATTCTTTCATAATACAGCAAAGAAATTAAATTAACTCACGTAGATATTCCGCTATAAAAATCGGGTTTTCTCATCTAAGTCACTTTCTTTGAAAACGTTCAACTGTTGAATCGTCAATTTGTCTTCCCACAACACACAACATTACAAAGTGATCAATACAATTATTATTATCGCTATTTCTTTACATTTACATTGTGAACAATTTTATATTCAGAGAGTTTTGCTAAAACAGGAATCTGTATTTCATGAAGGTTTATTTCATTCACAAATTACACTTTAAATCAAATCAATGAATATCATGTGTGTGTGATTGTGTTTCTGTTTATTTGTGTATGTGTGAGTGTGTGCGTGTGTGTGTGAGTGTGTGTGACTGTGTGTGTGACTGTGTGCATGTCTGGGTGTGTCTTATTATTGTCTATATTTGGCGTCAACTTTCCACAGATTCCATATATATGGAGAAATAGGTCATTCTTTTAATGCAATCGAGAAATCATTGATTGGTAGCTACAGATGCAGTGGCTGGCATTTATGTCTCATTTCGGTCAATGGGAGTCTAAAGATATTTGTGCGTAAATGAATGACACTAACCCGATAAAAATGAATAAATACTTTTGAAACGCGTTTATTGATTACATCAATTGCATGTCCAACATTACAGCAGATGATAATCGAAGTCATATATGAATATTTACCGGATATGGCCGGAAAGGACAATTTACTTATTTGACGTAACGGTGCTAACAGATAATAAATAAAATAAATAATGCTTTCAATTTATAAGTCGCCCTACATATTACTCAATGATAATGAAAAATATTTGTTGGCTACCTGTAATGAAATTCAAGATAACTACCTTGACTATTGCGAATGAGCGAGGGCCTGCAGCCTTTATTATACCATTATTATATATTATTAATTATTTTGAATATTTTTTACAGATCATCATGTCTGGAAAACTCATCTTTCTTTTGGCTCTCTGCGTCTTCACTGCCTTCGCAGGTGATGTTATTTCTTTAAGTTATGCATAAATATTTTACATATTTTATCAGTTTTATTTTAAATTTTTTAACTGAACTGTAACTGCTTTGTCCAAAATATTCTTTTCAGATATTTTTGAAAGAGATTTCATCTAATATGTCGAATATATGTGCAAATATAAAAACAAATTTAATATACAATCACATTACATTCTACAGTGAAAAAATATTTTTTAACTAAAACTATTATATTATTAATAATGTTTTTGCTTCTTTTCAGTAAGCAACGTCATCGCAGGAGAACAACAAAAGCTTCTGGTGAAGATGTTCAGACGACTGAGAGACAATACAGAAGCTGCGCGGTATGATGCTGAAGGCAGCAATAAATCATAGACAATTGAATTACTGGACATGATTACTTTTCATTTTGCTATTGTAATATTTCAATGTGCTAAATAAAAGTAGATTGTTGATTTAATTTAACGATTTGTCCTTATTTCTATAACTGATTTTAACATATCAAATGATTTGAAAAACTTTTCGACGCCGACAGTGATTTTAGAGAAATATTGTTCATGAAATATACATTTCATTTGGACAGGAAAATTTGAGATTTTATTAGTGTGCATTCTGATTTATTTTTCCTTCTTCTTTTTTTTTTTCTTATGTTGGGCCTCTAATTTATTGGTGTCAATAAAGCATCTGTGATTTGTGAAAAATTGTCAGTCCTTTCTCAAATGGTCTATATTTCGTGGACTTTAACAAATATATTATTAAACTGTGTGCAGATTAATCGCAATCAACGCATAAAAATATTTGATGATATATCTCTAAAGATAAATTATTCAAGAACATCAAAAATTAATCGCTTGAAACTAAATAACTCTTTAAACATCTTTATTTCGTTGTAACACTGTAATTGGTTTCTGTTGCACACACGTTAAGCGGATATAGAGGAACACTGAATTCGAACCCAGGGATAGGTATTTAGAAGATATCTATGCGTACATATGTTTGTTCCCCAAAAAATCAACCTTTTCTTCTTTTCTTAGAAGGGGCTAAGAAAAGAGAGAAAGAGAAAGAGAGAGAGAAAAAGAAAGAGAGAGAGAGTAAAGAAAGAAAGAGAAAGTGAGAGCAGGAAGGGAATAGACATCGGAGTGTTTCCGAGGAATCACTGTTATTATGAGATTTATTTTTCTCATATTGGCCAAAGAAAGGCTCACTCGATTCTCCACTAATTTTGCTTTTCTCTCTTTGCACAATACTTTCAGTTCATTTGGAATCTATGTACTGATGAAGATAGCTAGTGACACCTGTTAACTGTGTGGAATTTGATTTTTTCTCAAATATTAGTTGCCTGAAATGAAATATGACAGTGAACCATTGATTCCCATTAGTTTCTATAAATTCTTATGTTATGTTAATGATTGTTTTAGTATTGTTTCTATATGTCCATTCGATAAATAATAAAAAGTGAATACAGATCAATATTAAAGTAGCATTGCTGTTATTAATAGAGTGCTTGAAAAAGAGAAAAATATATTGGTATTCTCAACTATTCAAAGTTCACTATAAGTGATAAACATATCCAAAGTATCCCTAACACATTCATGAGATGGAAGAAAAGGACAGAAAGCTCTAAAATAATCTAATTTCAAAATCTTTCAACATTTAAGCATATCATACACAACACTGGAAATAAGAGAAGATGCAAAATGCACTCACTCACACACACACACACACACATATACACAAACAAACACACACAAACTTTTAAACTTATATATAATGTGATTGATACCGACTTAGCTGACCGTCTGCAGTCACTCTCTCACCGGCGTGACGTGGCTTCTCTGTGCTTCTTCTATAAATACTTTCATGGCTTCTGCTCTGACGAACTTAAATCACTGGTGCCCCCTACGTGTGAGTTCGCACGAGATACTAGATTGGCAAATAGGTCCCAGACTTTTACAGTGAAACCGATGAAATGGAACCATAATTTCTACTCGAACAGCTTCTTTCTCGCACTTCCCGCCTATGGAATTCCCTGCCGCGTATACCTTCCCCGACAGCTGTAACCTCCAAGAGTTTAAATGTAAGGTCAATAGGCACCTCCCCTAACACTAACCCTCCATTCTATCAAAATCTCCCCCTATGTACATCCTAACTCGTCTATCGCCCTATGTAAACCACTGCCTTATATGGCAGTGGAATGCCTTGCTTGGGGTGACATGATTAAAACAAATATATATATATATAGAGAGAGAGAGAGAGAGAGAGAGAGAGAATTGCCCCCCTAGCCTTGTATATACAAGTTGAGATGAGGAAATTGTTACTATTTTATATTTCTAATTTCATGCATGCACATTGATTTTGATGAATTCACCGTATGGTACGGTCAGTTGAGCACATTTTGTGAGAAAAAAGCAACATGACACAATTCATTTCACTGGAAATTCCAAAATAGCATAATGTACTGCTTGGCTTTCAGAGAGCAGAAAATCCAATACAAATATTTCCGAGTGGGTCTCAATATGAGCAAAACAATTTATTTATATGTGTAGAATAGTGATTATGAATGTTTGTAAACCTCACTCTGATCAATCTGATGAGAAAAGAACTTATGAATTTCGTGGGGAAGGCCTTGTGCTGAACTCGAAAAGACTTAAATCAGGATTTAAGTTGGTAGTGTTGTTCTGTGTTGGAGACGACGGCAAGTGAAAAACCAGTATGTCTTGCAACAGCATTCTGCACCATGCCACACAAGCAGTTCAGTCAGGTCATGTTGAGTGAGAGACCAACAAAAATCATTAGTACATTAAAGATGATCTGAAGGCAAGAGTCATGTGTAATCACCAACTTAAAAAAGGCAACTGTCCAGAAAAGTTGCAGGAGATTCTGAAGTCGTCTGGAGGCGATGGTTCAAGCCAATGACAATAATATTCTGTAAATTTCGTTTTTAATATTTCAAGATCTTTTCTGTAGTTTTGGCTATTGATATTTTTAAATCCAGATGTCACAGTTACTTTTCATTATTTAAACATAAAATATATTTATTGAAAGCTAATTATGAATTATTTTCGTTGTTGAATTCAGAATATTTTATGGACCCGACAGATTGGAAAATTTACTGAGGCATTTCATATTATTGTCAGATTTGTTCAGTATACAGTTGTGAGTATCGGACCCGGGTAGCATCCTTGGGATAAAAGAAAAAAAGACTACATTTCTGGTCAAATAAATCACATCAATATGTGTGATAAACAACAGAAAGTGTTTTGAAATAACGGCGATGCTACACCAATATATGAAGGCGCATTGAAATCTACAAGAGTAAGTAAAGTATAAAGAATCAGAAATACGTTAGAAACAAAGGAAAAATTCTAGACTGTTATGTAATATCGGTCGCTATAAATGGCAGCGTACACTTGAATATCTGATCACAGAAGAAGTAGGAAATTCCGGGAAAAAGAAATCTGGGTTCTACAAAGAATCACATCGTGTTAAAATGGGAGCAGCATAGCCAATGTAAGTGTCAATTTATCCATTGGGGATGGTATCTCTGGTACTAATAATAAACCCACTACATATATTAGCTTTACTACAACCCCGCTTTTCCGTTGACCTGTTGTCTTCTTTACGTTCAGAGTTAAATTAAACAACATTTCTAAAATCATAACAATGTGGTTAATATTAGACAGATTTTAGCCGATAACACAAAATTCTCACTCATACGCACAGTAAAATGTAACCTTCAGATAGTGGAGGCCATACATTAAATCAATTTAATAAAATCACATTTCAATCTCTGGTCAGAACACATTATATTTTCATTTAGACATATAGTTCTGTTAACGTTGTCTTTATGTTAACGACCCTGTAACCTCTCTGAAGTTAGCTTACAACCAGCATAATGAAAAAAGTATTCAAATTTTGGACAACTTTTGTCTGTATGTCTACCTGAAATTAAAGTATTCTTTTTGTGTATAGAACAGCACATGATTAAACATAATAGACATTCATTTTTCTGTTACGTTTATATATGACGATCTATAGGATTGTTTTTTCTCATACTGGTTTATTAATTGTATTTCATATTACTTTTATTTCATCACAATTTGATTTCTGCTACCAATTCGGCAAGGGCACTAAGTCAGTTAATTGAACATATTTATTTATGTCTACATTTCATTTGTTTTTATCTTCTATATTATTCTTATTATGTCATTTTTCATTATGATTCGATTTCTGCTATGGTTGCAATAGCGACCAAGTCTGTGTAGGGAGACCTTATGCAGGTTGTTTTGTGTTAATATGGCTCCATTTCATATATTTAATATCGCCTAACCACTCTACCGTTGCCAGAAAGGTTTCCTTAGTTTTCGGCTGGATTGAACAAGATAAATTTTGTATACCTCTTATTTCTGGGGTTCAGGGATTCTTTCAATGTATTTTTTTCCATTCTTTATCATTTCAAGTGCACCCACACTCATATTTTGAGACTTGTTTTCAATTTCTACGTTTCTCTTTTTCAATTTCCATGTTTCTATATATTTTTTATGTTATAATCCGCTTGACAATCCACATCAATTAATAAACAGGAATTTGTTGATAGTTTTGAAAATAACGTCCGGCCTTTTTCATTTCTGTAACCGGTGCTGGGTGATGTTTATGCTAGTGTTTGTTTATATATTTCTATAGTGTTTGCACATTGTCCAGTGTAAATATTATCCCACTCCATCGCGGTGATTTTTATATTAATTTAGAGCAAGTACAGAACATCCTGTGATTAGATGGTCTATTGTTTCTTGGTATTTATCACTGAACCTGCATTTGAATCCACATTATTATGTAAAATGATTGCCTGAATGTTCCTACTGAAATGTTCTGGACATTTGCCATGCAGAGGGTTGTCTTGCCAGCGTTGTTTCATCTGTTCAAGCATTATCCTTGGCTTTCTTTTCATGTTTTTGCTGTAATAAGTTTTTTACAGAATCTACTAAATATAAATCTTGTTTGTATTTATCGCCTTCTTTCATCATTAGATATTTTTCTTTCTGTTTTCATGTTTTTTAGCATTATTATCCTGTCCTTTGTTGTTTCTCTAGTTATGTTAGTAAGCCAATTGTTGTTGACTTGTACGACAATTCTAGCTGAATAAGACCTTTTCCTCCTTCTTTACGTGGGTATGTATATGCGGTCTACGTCAGCTTTTGGATGATGTATCTTATGTTTAGAAAGTATCTTAGAATCGCAATCTGATAGCGTTTAGAGTCCAGTTCAGGATCTTGAGGCTGTATTGGACCACTTGGATGTTAAGGTTATTGAAGACCATAAAACTCTTTTGAAAATTCAATTCAGTTTTTATTATCAGTCGTAGCATTGCCTTTCGTATACTTTACGCACTATTACTTTCATTATTTATGGCGCAGTTTTTCACTCTCATTTAAACATATGTAGTTAAAAGCTTCTTCTTGCTCTAAGACTTTATTGTTACGGCATGGTCCAAGCCAATTTACCAGGTTTGTTGTAGTAATCCTCGTAAAACTGTAGAGCTGCGTTGTTTCGACTGAATTTTATTCCAATATCTTCACTGAAGCATTTTACAGTTTGCAGAACACCTTCTAGCTCATTGTCATTCTTAGCATCGCTTAAATCATCTATGTATAATAGATGGCTTATTTTCTTTTGAGCTATTTTATAACCACATTCTGTCTTGTTAAGTTGGTTGGTTGGTTGATGCTATTATTGATATGCAAAATAGTAAGAGAGATAAAGTATCACCTTGAAATATACACTCATTGTTTATTTCACCAGGCTTATAGGTTCAATTTATATGATTGAGGGTAAAAGTTATTTTCACTATAACTTGTTGTTGAGTAATATTGACTGGTGATACCTTGTACATATTTAAAATCTTCAAGTTCCAGTAATGTAATACACTATTGAATGCCTTACGATAATCTATCAAGGCAGTACTAAGATTTATCTTTGCATTGAAGTAGGTTTCAAAATCACCATATTAATAAATGATTGGTCTTTACATCTGTAACAGCCATGTTTGCACTCTATTTGTTCAAGCTGTAGGATGTCATTTTTTTCCAATAATAAATATACCTGTTTTTTTTAAATAGATGTAAATAGATTGTATGTTGTCGGAAGGCATGTAACTGGTCTGTAGTTTTCGGATTATTTGTGTCACTATTTGGGTAGAAGAAAGTTCATTCTTTTGGTCATCCATGCAGGAATTTTAGTGGAATTGTAAAAATTTCTTGAAGTTCTTTGTTTGAATTTCTATGTGTTGCATAAATAATAGAGCCAAAAATTGGGTACTTTTCTTTTTCCTGGAAATGTTCAATTGTGTGCTTTTCAGTTTACATTTAACATCCTCTACTCTGATTCCAGCTCATGTCTCTTCTGATTTATTTTTCATTCGTTCAATCACTTGCGCAATCCAGTCTGCTTCTTTGTTATGTTTTTTAGGGCAAGCCCATATTATTTCGTAGAACTGTATGACATCTTCCATTTCTCTGGAAGGACGTTCATTTCAATTCTTGTCTTACCTATTTCGCTACATATTTATTGCATCCGTTTCAGCGTCTTTTTTATCTTATGATCTTATTCTTCTCATAGCGTCTTATTCTTTGAGCCTTCGTAAGTTCTATTGTCTGATTTATTTTTCTTTAGTTGATAGGATTTAGTGATTCCCTGAATAGCTTGCTTCGTGTCACTGATCATTTCGATAGACGATGAATCTTTTAAGAGTTCCTTTGCGTACATATTTTAAAGCAACTACCGGAGAAATATCTGTTACGAATTTACGCTAGATGTTTAGTTGATAGAACTAACAAACTTAACCAGGTACGTCTACTCATTTCCCGAAAACCAACTTTTAAATTGAACTTTTAGAAATAAAAATGTTTCTTGAAACTTTTTGCTTTAGATTTTATTGAAAGGTGACAATTCAAATTTTATATTTTCAGTCAGTGAAATATTTTTGTGTATTTCAAACAAAGAGTATTCTTGATTAGAATCTAAAAGTTTGAAATTTTTTTTTGTTTTCAATTTCTCTCCCATTTATGTACCCCGATCGAGGCATTTGTAAACAAAAATCAATTCTTGGTTTTAAAACTTTCAAAATTAGAATATAAATCTGTAACATATAATTATTAGAAACTTAGCAAATTTAATGTTGAATTAATCAGATTTACACAAGTATTACTTCTTTATAGCATAAAATTGAGAATAAAATTATTTCTTATAGACAGTGTTGTACATTCTGGCCATTCCCTTTTCTTTTGTTGTATGACATCGACACTTGTAGGGAAAGATAAGTGTATAGCGACTGGAAATTACAACATTGTCAGAATTTTTTCAGTAAGAAACCGTGAAACAGATGACATTTTCATAGACACAAAAGGGGTACCACATTAATATTAAAATAAATGTCGGAACCAGGAGTTGGATAGATATTGAAAAAGACAAAAGTTTATAAGCACGAAAAACAGATAAGAATGTCATGGAGAGCCATGATATTTCATATTTTCAAGAACCACGGTATTATGTACGTATTTATTTATGCTTATTTTTTAATTTTTGCTGAATTCTCTGATCATTTGAACGAACGTATTTATGCTTTTTGCAAAGAAATTTCTTTGGATTTTAACTACGTTAATACTTAGTTATCTCACCACTTTTTTAATTGTAGTAGATAGTACCTACTGTCATGGTTCACACTCCACCATTCTTTTGAACGGGAGTCGAGGTGATCACCTTGTTTCCTGTTTAGGGAAGGGGGTTTACAGTCTTTCTACCTCCTACTTTGGTCTTAGTGTTAGTTCAGTTGGAAACTCTTTGCAGTTGGCAGTGACTATGGTAGCAATGTCTCTCTATTCTGAGGGTACCGAGTTGGCAGTTTCACCGTTTGCTGCTTCCGACTGGTAATTGGGAGCCCGAACTCTTGCGACGTCTTGAGAGGCTGCTCTGATCAAAAGTTGAATAATATCGGGGTTCCTGTAGTGCCATATCGCGCATGGACGGGCGTCCCTTCACGAAACTCCAGTGACCTTCGATCCACGGTGTTGCAGGCTGCGCCAGGTCATTCCTCACATGCTGCGAATAGTGATCGACTGATTCTACCCTAGGCCTCTCTCCTCAACCTAAACACCATGAAAAAAAAAATACCAAACTCAAACCAGCTTCTACTCGGAAAACAGCCAAACCTCTCCGTGTCATTCACTAACATTCGCGGTATACGCACTAACCTTTCTAGCGTAGAATCATTCCTCCAAACTAACACATCTGATATCTTAGCCCTGTGTGTTAAACTAACCTTGAACCGTCTATCCCCTCCTCTGTGTTCTATGTTCCTGGTTACCTTCCCCTCTTCAGGAAGGACTCCAACGTCCATACGCATGGGCTTGATGTATATGTCGGCAAACACCTCCTGGCTAGAGTAACATCTCTTGAATCCCTGAACCAGTCTTTTGCTTCATCTCTCTGCTTCTAAGATCCGTTAGCGACCTCTTCTTCCTCAAAAAATCTCCCCTCCTCCTCTGACTGTTCAGTACTTGACGGCATCTCTGACAATATCGACAAGGCCACTTCTTCTCACCCATCTGCCCATATTTTCATGTTTGGTGAATTTAACGCCCACCACACTAAGTGGCTCGAAAACTCTGTAGCCGACACTGATGGTGTCCACACCTTTAATTATTCAATCTCCCAATCCCTTATGCAAGTGGTGAACTTCCCCACGCATTTATCCCCTAGCCCTAACGGAAGGGACTCTCTACCAGAACTCTGCTTCACTTCCGCCCCAAACCCTTGCACTACCAGACAGCTCTGCCCTCTCGGAAATTCTGACAACGCCGCAGTTTCTGTCAACATCATGTTCAACCTCCACCCACAAGAAACCCAGACAAGCAGAATATGCTACTGCTATCAAGGGCGAACTGGGTTGTTCCGTGACTTCCGACGTCCTTTGAACAATGTTTTGTTTTTCCCCTTGAAAGACTGTGCATCAGAGGCCTCCTCCTGGTTGGTGGCATCTTAATGATGCTTTCATCCCTGCCAGGAAATTTCATCTTAAATCTCATTCGTCTCCCTGGTTCTCGCCCGCTTGCTCGGCCGTCATTGCCCACCGGAATTACTTCTTCCGGCTTTCACGTAGCCAAGCGCCGGACCAAAACAGTCGCCTTTTCACCTGAACTCGTAATAAGTCTAAAAAGATACTTAGCGGCTCAGATGTGCGCTCTAGCACTTAATATGAAAAACTGCCAAACACCAAAAAACTGTAAGTAAGTGTCTTTGAAATATCGAATCGGTTAAAAGATATTTGACTTGTTGTTCTTCAATAATTAAATATGCAAAATAACTAAATCAAATATTTCATCATGAAAAAACGTTTTCGAATCTTCTTATCTGAGGATCAAATATATTAATCTATTTGTAATTTCACATCAAAAACTCTTTACTCTGCTTTCGTAAAATCCAATTCATTAAAGGTTAATGACGTATTAACATAGACACACATTCAAAAATATTCGATTTAGGAGCAAACTACGAAATACTTAAAGAAAGTCTTGGTAAAATAAATCTTAATAAATGACAAAGGCTGGTGGCATAGTCAATGTTTAAG
>JBBBDQ010016933.1:0-14991 GCA_037127315.1 Ascarosepion bandense | reverse complement strand
AACCTCAAACATTAATCGCTTGAGACTTAATAACTCTTTAACATCGTTATTTCGTTGTAATACTGTAAGTGATTCTATTTGTACACACGTTAACGGATGTAGACAGACACTGGATTTGAACACAGGTATAGGTATTTGGAAGATATCTATGCGTGCAGATATGTTTACTCCCAAAAAAATCAACCTTATCTTCTTTCTTAGGAGGGGCTGAGAAAGAAAGAAAGAGAAAGAGAAAGAAAGAGAGAGAGAAATAAGAAAGAGAAAGCGAGAGTGGAGGCGAATAGGCACCGGGTTGTCCGATGACAGTAGAGAGTTCGATCACAGAGTGTTTCCGAGGGATCACTGTTATTATGAGATTTTTAATCATGTTGCCAAATGAAAGGGCTTCACCCGATTCACTGCTAATTTTGTTTTCCCCTTTTGTACAATACTTTCAGTTTATTTGCAATCTCTGTACTGATGAAGATATCTAGTGACACGTGCTAACTATGTGGAATTAGTTTACCTAATATTATTGTCTTAAATGAACATGCAAAGTGAGCCATTGATCTCATTTGTTTCCATAAATTCTACACAATGCCACACAAGTAGTTGAATCAAGTCATGTTGATTGAAAGACCAACAAAAATCATTGTTACAACAAAGATGATCTGAAGGCAAGAATTATGGCAGCAATCGCCAACTTAAAAAGCCAACTGTCCAGCAGTTGCAGGAGATTCGAAGTCGCCTGGGGGCGATGGTTCAAGCGAATGTCGATAATTTCACACTTCTTAATATTTCAAGATCTGTTCAGATTCTTTGGCTGTTGACATTTTTAAAATCAGATGTCACAGTTACTTGTTATTTAAACAATAAATATATTTATTGAAACCCACTATGAATTTAAATGAATTATATGTTTTTAAGATATTTAATTGAGTATGGAAAAAATGGTGAATTTCAGATTTTAAAATTCAGAATAATTATAGGCCTGACAGATTGAAAGATCATTGAAAAAGCATTTCATATTAGTTGTCAGATTGGCTCAATATACAGTTGTAAGTATCGGACCCCGGGTAACTTTCTTGGAATAGAAACAAAAGACTAGATTTCTGTTATATCAAATCATCTAATATGTGTGATGAATATCTTGAACGTGTTTTAACAGGAATGAAAGATGCTACACCAAAATATGAAGGCGCATTGAAATTGCAAAATTAAGTAAAGTATAAAGAATCGGGAAAATATCGTTAGAAACAAAGGAACAATTTCTAGACTGTTATGTAATATCGGTTCAAGTAAATGGTAAGCGTACACTTGAATATCTGATCACTGATGAATTAGAAAATTCAGAAAAAAGAAATCTGGTTCTACAGAGAATCACATCGTCTGAAAATAGGAGCAGCATAAAAACCAACGTAGTATCAATTTACATGTCCGTTCAGGGGATGGTATCTCTGGTACTAATAATAAACACACTATGTGCATTGTGGTGCATTCGATATCGGCTCGGAACATGAAATGGGGGAGCTGAGTTCGAATTCAGTAGAATTCATTGTATTCACTTACGCAAATACCCTTCGGAAAGGTATTAATCCGTCTATTCATTTCAGTTATGGGTTAAATAACAGACAGATTGGGTTCTATAGCCTTGGTCGGCAACCAGCCTACCGCAGAAAGCAATGGTAACCTACTGGTGGGATAATATTCTGCCCAGTCAGTCATGTCTGTTTCGAGACATGATCGCCCAAGCGTGTATCACGTATGAGACTTAACAGACTGACATATATTGGCTTTACTACAACCCCGCTCTTCCTCAGACTTGTCTTCTTTTATGATCAGTCAAATTAAACAGCATTTCTAAAATAAAACATAACATTGTAGTTAATATTAGATGATCGTAGCCGATAACACAAATACCCTTACCTATACGCACAGTAAAATGTAACTCAGATAGAGTTGGAGGTTTTTATATAGCGATGAATCAAATTAAAAATTCATATTTCATCTGGTTTGCACATTACATTTCATTTAGACATATGTCTGTTAAAGTTTTTTACAGTGTTAGCCAGCTTATGGTAAGTCAACCGGGATTCAGTCCATTTATCAGTCTGTTTTTCAGGATTTTTGGAATTTTTTTTTCGTTTTTTTTTTTTTTTGTCACTTAGTTTATTATTTCTTAATTGAAGGTTATTTTTGACTTAAGATGCAAATAGTATCATGGTTCAATTATTTCCAATAGTTTTGTCTTGTAGGAAGACAAATTTCTATTTTCGGGAGATTGAATTCTTAACGGTTGGTCATCGAACGCAAGTGAAAAAGTACAACTCGACTATATTCTGTGGTAAAAAACGAAGGAATTTTTTTTTTTTTTTTAATAAGCGTTTCACCCTGGAGCAAGGCATGTCACTGCCACCACCGTGCAGGGGGCTACGTAGAGGAGAAAGGCTGATTAAATATAGGAAATGACAGAGGGTGGTGATAGGCGGGTAAGGATAATGAGAATAGAGTTGGGTAGATGAGTGTTGTGAGGAATAGTTGGAGTTAGTGGAGGAGGTGTCTATTGACCCTACATTTAAACACCTGGAGATTGTAACTGTCGGGAACGCAGACTTGTGGAAGGGAGTTCCACAGGCGGAAGTGCTGAGAAAGAAGCTGTTGGAGTAGAATTTACGGTTACATCTTATTTGTTTAACTGTAAAGTGGTGGACCTAGTTGCTAATCTAGTATCTCGTGTAATTGGTAGTTTAGTGGCACCAGTGATCTAAGCCTTTATCGGAGCAGAAGCCATGAAAGTACTTGTAGAAGAGGCACAGGAAGCCACATCACGCCGGTGTGAGAGCGGCTGCAGCCGGTCTGCCAAGTCCAGTATCAACCACGTTACAGATCCTCCTTTGTATTTTGTCATAGCTTCCCGTTGAGAGCAGGAGCACCTCCGACCAGATGTGGCAGCAATATTCCATGTTGACGGGCGATGGTAGATTGAAGTATGCAGAATAGATTCAGGTGGGAAAATTTCGGCCCTGCACAGGAGCCCACTTTCATAGCAGCAGATTTGGCAAATGGATTCAATATAGTCATTCCATCGAGGTCCAAGACAGTGTTAGCTGCTTGGGTGAAGTTCAACCGGGATTCAGTCCATTTTTCAGTCTGTTTTTCTGTATTTTTTGGAAATTTTTTTTTTTTTTCGTTTATTTTCTTGTCACTTAGTTTATTATTTTTTCAATTGAAGGTTATTTTTGACTTATACTAAGTTAAAACTTTGTAAACCCCGTCATTTTTTCTTTCTGTTTCTTTTTTTTTTTAATTGGAGTAGATAGTTCCTACTATCGCCCGTTCTCACACTCCACCCCCTTTTTCTAAACGATTTAGAGGTGATCACATTGTTTCTTGTTTAGGAAGTGGTTCCCGGTTCATCCCCTTCTCTCCGGTCTTAGTGTTAGTTCAGCTGAAAGCTCTTTGCAGTAGCGGAGTATGGTGGCAACGTCTTTACATTCTGAGGGTACCGAGTTGGCAGTTTCCTGGTTGCTGCTTCCGACTGGCAGTTAGAGCCCGAACTTGTGTGTGCAGTGTCTTGAGAGGCTGCTCTGATCAACAGTTGAATAATACTGGGGTTCTTGTAGTGCTATATCGCGCATGGACGGGCGTCCCTGCATGAACATTCGGTGGGCAACCCCGAGGCCACATTATGTTGTAGGCCGCGCCAGTTCCCCCATCCTTCTTCACAGTTGCAAATGATTGACCGACTGATTCTATTCTAAGACCTCTCCTTAACTGAATCACTATGGAAAAAGCAAACATAATAACAAAACTAAACCAGCTCATTTGAAAACGCCCAAACCTGTCTGAATCTCTCTTTCACTAACATACGCGGCATCCGCACCAACTTCCCCAGCGTAGATTCTTCTCCATAATAACTCACCTGATATATTAGCCCTATCTGAAACTAATTCTAATCATCCCCTCATCTGAGTTCTACGTTCCTGGCTACCTTCCCCTCTTTCAGGAAGGACTCAATGTTCATATGCATGGGTTTGCACTAGTGTCAGAGAACACCTTCCTTAGCTAGGGTGTCACTTTTGAATCCCCAGATCATTCTTTCATAGGCGCTTCCGCCTCTCACTTCTCAGTTCGATTAGCTATCTCTTCTTTCTCTACCGCTCTCCTTCCTCCCCTGACTGTTCGTTACTTGACATCATTTCTATCAGAATATTGACAAAGCCATTTTTCCCATCCCTCTGCCCATATATTCGTGTTTGGTGACTTTAACGCCCACCACCAAGTGGCTGAAGAACGATGTCACTGACCCTGCTGGTGTCCACACCATGAACTTTTCAATCACCCAATCCCTTACGCGTTTCTCCGACAACCCTAACGGAAGGGATCACTCAAGAACTCTGCTTCACTTCCATCCCAGACTTCGGCAAGTGGTAGAAATATTTATGCATCATATATGGACTATTAACCAAAACTTTTCATAGTTGGAAATAGAGGGAGTCTTTTAGCAATTTGAAGGTCATGTTGATGAATGTATATGATTGTTTTTCTCATCTTGGTTTATTAATTGTATTTCATATTACTTTTTTTCATCAAATTCGATTTCTGCTATTTTCTTTGTTACAGCATGGTCCAAACAAATTTACCAGGTTTGTAGTGATCCCCGTGAAATTGTAGCTCTAGTACATTTATTCAGACTGAAATTTCTTTCAATATCTACACTGAAGCATTTTACAGTTTGCTGAAGTCCTTCTAGCTCATTGTCATTCTAGCATACAACTTAAATCACCTTTGTAAAATACATGGCTTATTTTTCTTTGGGCTATTTATAACCACATTCTGTCTTACAAGTTGACTGGTTGATGCTATTACTGATAAGCAACATAACAGAGAGAAAGTACACTTCCTAAATATACCCCTGTTGTCTATTTCACCAGACTTATAGGTTCCATTTATATGAGTGAGGTAAAGGGTTGTTTTCGATGTCAACATACATTGTTTGATGAAATTGATGATGACTGGTGATACCTTGTACATATTTAAAATCTTTAAGTTCCAGTAATACACTATTGAATGCCTTACGATATTCTATCAAGGCAGTACAAAGATTTATTCTTTGCATTAAAGCAGGTTTCCAAAATCATCATGTTAATAAATAATTGGTGTTTACATCTGTATCAGACACGTTTGCACGCTATTTGTTCGGCTGTACTATGTCATTTCTTTCCATTAATAAATATATTTGTTTTGTTAAAACAGAGGTTAATAGTTTGTATGTTGAAGGCATGTAACCGTCTGTAGTTTTCGGATAATTTGTGTCACTAATCGTGTAGAAGAAAGGTAATTCCTTTGGTCATCCATGCAGGATTTTATATGGAATTGTTTACAATTTCTTGAAGTTTTGGCTTGATTTCTATGTGCTGCATTTAAATAATATAGCCAAAAGTTAGAAATTCTATTTTTTACTGGAAATATTCAAAATGTGTGCTTTTTCAGGTTACATTTAATATCCTCTACTCTGATTCCAGCCAATGCCTGTTCTGTTTTATTTTTCATTCGTTCAATCACTTTGCGCAATCCAGTCTGTTTCTTTGTTATGTTCTTTTAGGTAAGCACATATTTTTTTCTTAGAACTTTTTTTTAATCATTTACCCCGAGCAAGGCAGAAATGCCATCGATGTGCGGGGGAAAGGGCTACATAACCGTAAAAAGATTAATTAGAAAAGATTGAGGAGTACAAACTATTTAGCGATAATCGAAAGTTGAGAATGCAGGTGCGATGACAGACAGCGTGGGGGAGAAGGGGAGGATATACGGGGTGGGGGGGGAGAGAGCTTGAGTCCAGTGGTTAATAGATGAGTATTGACATTGCATTTAAATTTCTGGAGGTTGTAGCCGTCAGGAAGCAAGAATGTGAGCGAGTTCCACGGCGGGCAGTGCGAGAAGAAAACTGGAGGAGTAGAATTATCGTCTGCATTTGTCTAACCTGACTGTGAATGGGTGGGACCCAGTTGCCAGTCTGGCTGCACGAGTAAACACAGCTTGAGGAGGCACAAGTGACTTGGGTTCGTCCGAGCAGAAGCCATGAAAGTTATTTATAGAAGAGACAAAGGAGGCCACATTGGGGAAATGGCTGTAGTCACGCCGCCAGATCAGTACTTATCACATTATAAACTCTCCTTGTAGCCTATCGAGTACGACTCTTTGAGGAGAGCGGGCAGGGGCGTCTGGCCATAAATGGCAGCAGTACTCCATGCACGGATGGATGGTTGACTTGTATATGTGCAGAAAAAAAAAGAGTGTATTCAGGCGGAAACATCCTGGATCGACGCAGTGACCCAACCTTCTTAGTGGTAGATTTAGCTATGGATTCGATATAATGGTTCCATTTGAGGTCTGGGGAGAGGGTAACAGGAGGTGGGCATTAGTCTTAGGGAGAATCGCTTGCTTCATGCTTTATGGGGAGGGTATGGAGACGTTGCCTGTGATATTTGACAGACAACTCCTTATTCTTGACGCATTGAAGTTGACAAGCCACTTCTTGCCCCAATTTGCCACTGTGTAGATCCATTCAAGGTCAGCAAGCGAGATTATGTCTGTCTGCCACGACAGTTTTCTTACTGGTGCGGAGTACATTGTGGTGTCATCTGGCGCAGATGCCTACTGGACTTGATCTCATCTGGGAGGTCGTTGATGAAAATAGAAGAGCGTCGGGCCCAGAATAGAGCGATGTGGGACACCATCATTCGTGCTGTGGGATGTGGAAGAGGCATGTCCATTCAAAAAACGACCTTTCATTTTGCGGTTATTTAAAAGAGATTGGATTAGGTCAAACACGCGACCGGTAATACCGTAACCCCGTAGATTGCATAAGAGGCCAGAGTGCCAAACCCTGTCAAAAGCCTTGGGAGAGGATTCAGAGCAACCGCGGAGAGCCTCGTCAGACTCATCAAGAGCCTGGAGCATGTACTCCGTTACGGTTGTTAGCAAGTCGGCCGTTGACCTGGCAAAGCGGAAGCCATATTACCTGTCAGAGAAGAGTTTGTGGGCAGTAAGATGTTGAACTATTTCAGCATTGATTACGGCCTCGAACACTTTCCCGAATTTCGGAAGAAGGCTGATAGGCGATGTTTGGATGGGTCCGAGGGTTCACCACAATTCTTAAATACAGGAACGACTGAAGAGAAATTCCAGCATGCAGGAAAGCAGGAAGCAGAAAGGCAATAGTTAAACGGTTTAGAGAGGATAGGAAAGGGTTCAGGAGCACACCTCTTAAGGACTATCACCGGGATTCCATCGTCTCCACTCACTTTATGGATACTCCTGTCGGGGTAATATATACGTCGTGCAGTTTGGCTTCAGTTCTAATAGTGGTTGGTGGTAAAATTTCAGATGAGTCAAATGCAGATTTGGATGAGAATCTGCGGGCAAAGCACCCACCTTTGTCCGAAGCTGACACGAGAACATCAAATCTTATGGATTAAATGAGGTTTGTAAATTGGCTGCTGTTCAGCACTCGTTTGCAAATCCTCCAATAGTCCTTGGATCCAGTAACTCCATCAGCTGGGCGCTGTCACATTCTCTCGGCAATCAACCGTTTGGCGTCATTTATGTTTCTCTTGCACTCATTGCGAGCAGACATGAATAGGCGACAATTGTGATCAGATGACTGTCTCCGGAATAGACGGAAGTAATGGTTCCTCTGAGCAATGGCGGCTTAGCAGGCAGGTTAAAAACACGGAGACAAAATGAAGTTTTAGGCAATACATCCTGGTGGGTATGAGAGCATCAATGCTAGCTTTCACCCATGACGACCTCAGAGGCACAGTCATCAACTGGTAGATCGAATACTTTTCCTGCTGGACGTCGCAGAGGAAATCGCGAAAGGCATCCCAGTCAACTTTTTGGTATAGGTAGGAGGTCCTATAGGTAGGGGTTTCTGTGGGGAGTGAGATTGGAAAGAAATACTAAGAGAGACACGCGTGTTCGGAGTTGGTGCCAGAGAGGAAAAAAGCCGCGAGACTTGGGATGAAGTGAAACATATATCTAGTAGTGAGGAATGACCAGAGGGAGTACTCTAAAGTTTAGCGGGGAAGTTCACCACTTGCGAAGGGTTTGGGAAATAGCGATGTTCATAGTGTGAATACCCGCTGGATCAGGAACAGCGTTTCCAAGCCACTCAGAATGATGGGCGTTGAGGTCTCCGAATACAAATATGTGGGCAAATGGGTGATAGGAAATAGCCTTATCTATGACGTCAGCAATACTATCTAGTAGGGAGTAGCCAGGGAGAGTAGAGGAGAATGGTAAAGAAAGGATAGCTAACTAACAGAACTGGAGGAGAGACAGGCGGAGCATATGTATTGATGATCAGTAGATCTCAAGTGTATCACTCCTACTCTATAGGTGTTCGCTGACGTAGACACCCAGCCCATGCATGTGGACAAGGAATGGTTACAATGTTAAGTGTTTTTTTCAGAAATGTTGTTTTAATTCTAATTGTGATCGTAAAGAAGACCACAAGCCTACGGAAGAGCAGGGTTCTAGTAAAGCCAATATATAGTGGGTTTATTATTAGTATCCGAGATACCATCTCTGAACGGACATGTAAATTGATACTGAACATTGGTTTTTGGATGTTGCTCCTATTTTCACATGATGTTAGTCTCTGTAGTACCAGATTATCTCGAATTCCTCGAAACAATTTCCAGTGATCAGATATTCAAGTGTACGCTGTTATTTATAGCGACCGATATTACATAACAGTCTAGAAATTTTTCCTTTGTTTCTAACGATATTTTTCCCGATTCTTTATACTTTACTTAATTTAGAGACTTCAATGCGCCTACATATTTTGGTGTAGCATCTTTCATTCCCTGTTAAAACACTTCCAAGATATTTATCACACATATTAGATGATTTGTTAAACCAGAAATGTCGTCTTTTATGTTTTTTATCCCAAGTGATACCGTGTCCTATTGATACTCAGAACTGTACATTGAGCAAATCTGACAATAATATGAAATGCCTTCAGAAAAGCTTTCCTCTCCACTCTGTCAGGAGTTGAAAATATTCTGAATTCAACATCGAAATTTCACACTTTTTCATATCTGGCAAATATATTAAACATATGTAATTCATGTAAATTCATTATTTGGTTTCCAATAAATATATTTGATGTTTAAATAATGAAAGTAACTGTGACATCTGATTTTAAAATACATCAATAGCCAAAATTACAGAAAAGATCGGGAAAATATTAAAAGTAAATTTACAGAAAATTATCGTCATTGGCTTCAACCATCGCCTCCAGACTACTTCAGAATCTCCCGCAACTTTTCTGGACAGTTGACTTTTTAATTTGGTGATTGCTGCCATAATTCTTGCTCTCTTATTAATCTTTGTTGTAACAATGATTACTGTTGGTCTCTCACTCAACATGACATGATTCAACTGCTTGTGTGGCATCGTGCAAAATGCTGTTGCCAGACAGACGGTTTTTCATCAGCCATTGTCTCCACACAGAACAACACTACCAACTTAAATCACTTGATGTAGTCTTTCGAGTTCAGTCCAAGGCCTTCACCAAGAAATTCAGAAGTTCTTTTCTCATCAGATTGATCAGAGTGTGAGTTTTACAAACATTCATAATCATTCTTCTACACATATAAATAAAACTGAGCTGTTCTCATATTGAGACCCACTGGAAAGATTTGTGTTGAAGTTTCCCGCTCGAATACCAAGTAGTACATTGTGCTATTTGAATTCTAGTGAAATGCATTGTGTCATGGTGTGCATTTTTCTCAAGTAAAAGCGTGCCCAACTGACCATTCTACTGTGAATTGGGCGCTATATATTGATATGCGCTAAAGTTTGCTTATTTCTGCCGAACGCCCATGGCCCAGGGGTAGAATCGGTGAAGCCTTCTACTGTCAACATGAGAAAAAAAATCTCACATAACAGTGATTCCGCGGAAACATCGGTGTTCGGACTCTACTCTCGGCCATCCCGGTGTCTATTCCCTTCCTGCTCTCACTTTCTCTTCTTTCTCTCTCTCTCTCTCTTTCTCTCTCTCTCTTTCTCTCTCTCTCCTCTTTCCTCAGCCCCTCCTAAGAAAAGAAGAAAAGTTTAATTTTTTGGGGAGCAAAAATATATGCACGCATAGATACTTCCGAAATACTTCCATCCCTGTCTGAATCCAGTGTCCGCCTATATCCGTTTAACGTGTGTGCAAATAGAATCACTTATGTGTTACAACGAATTGCTAAAGATGTTTAAAGAGTTATTTAGTTTCCAAGCGATTAATGTTTGATGTTCTTGAATAATGTTTCTTTAGAGATATATCATCAATGATTTTTATGCGTTGATTGCGATTAATCTGGGCACACAGTTTAATAACATATTTGTTAAAATCCACGAATTATAGACCATTTGAGAAAGGGCTGACAATTTTTCACAAACCACAGATACTTTATTAACACAAATAAATTAGAGGGCCAATATAACAAAAAACAAAAATGAAATGAGAATCAACACTAATAAAATTCCACACATTTTCTGGTTCAAATGAAATGTGTTATTTCATAAACAATATTTCTCTAAATTCACTGTCGGTGTCGAAATAAGTTTTACAAATCATTTGATATGTTAAAATCAGTGATAGAAGCAGACAAAACGTTAACTAATCAACAACTCTACTTTTATTTTGCAGCATTGAAATATTACAATAACAAAATGAAAAGTAACTGTGTCCAGTATTTCAATTGTCTATGACTCCTTGCTGCCTTCAGCATCGGCATCGGCGGCAGCTTCTGTGGCTGTCTCCTCAGTCACTTGAACATCTTCACCAGAAGCTTCTTGCTGTTCCTCTGCGACGACGTTGTTTACTGAAAAGAAGCAAAACATTATTAATAATATAATAGTTTTAGTTAAAAAATATTTTTCACTGTAGAATGTAAATTACTATTTAATAATTTGTTTTTATATCGTGAAAATATATATTCTACAAATTAGATGAAATCTCTTTCAGAATTTCTGAAAAGAACATTTTTAAAGTAAAGTTACAATTCAGTTAAAAACATTTAAAAGAAATCTGATAAATTATGTAAAATTCTTATGCATGACTTAAAATATATTAACTGTTCGTACCTGCGAAGGCAGTGAAGACGCAGAGAGCCAAAAGAAAGATGAGTTTTCCAGACATTATCTGTAAAAGATATTCAATATACTGACAAGATATATACTAATTATGTAAAATGATTTGCAGGACCTCAATCAAATCATTCGCAATAGTTAAGGTACTTATCTTGGTCTCTTTTTAGGTAATAAATTCAACATTTTTCATTATCATTTAGTAGAATATGTATGGCGACAGATAAATTGAAAGCATTTTTTTTATTTTATTTATTATCTGATAGCACCCGCTTATCAAAAAAATTGTCCTTTCCGGCCATATATCCGGTAAATATCTTAAATATATGACTTCGATTATCATGTGCTGTGATGTTGGACATGCAATTGATAACTGACAAACTTTCAGCATGGGAAATCAGAGCCGGGTTCAATTTCTTATCAGGTTAGTGTCATTCATTTACGCACAATTATCTTATGACTCCCATTGACCCAAAATGAGACCTTGAACGTTGAAGCTTGTCACATCTGTAGCCACCAATCAAAAATATGTCGATTGCAGTACAAGAATGACCTATTTCTCCATATATATGAAATCTATGCTACATTAAGTTGACGTTAAATATAGGATACACACACACACACACACACACACACACACACAAACACACACATGCACACACACACACATACTAACACACACACATACACAAATAAAGAGAAATACAAACTCACACACAGATGATATTCATTGATTTGACTTTGAAGTGTAATTGGTAAGACATCGGAAAAAAATAAACCTTCATGAAATACAGTTTCCTATTTCAGCAAAAAAAACTCTGAATATGAAATTGTTCACAAATGTAAATGTAAAGAAATAGCGATAATAATAATTGTATTGACTTATTTTGTGGTGCCGTGCTGTGGGAACACAAATTGACGATTCAACAGTTGAACGTTGTCAAAGAAAGTGACTTAGATGTGAGAGAGCCCGATTTTATAGTAGAATATCAACGTGACTTAATTCATTTCCTTTTGTTGCCTCTCTTCTTCTGAAAGGATTAGTACTCTTCAATAAAGAATTCTCTTTGGAATCTTAAAAGGGGTTTAATCTTTATTTACATATGACTAGCCACCAGCCTTGTCCTTTATTAAGATTATTTTATCAAAGGACTTTTAAGTATTTCGTATTTAAACTTAAATCGGATATTTTTCAATGTCTGTCTATGTTAATACGTCATTAACCTTTAGTTCAATTGGATTTTACAGCACAGTGAGTTTTTGTTTTGAAAATTCTAAGCAGAAGTATATATTTGATTCTCCGATAAGAAGATTCGAAAAATGTCTACTCGTTTAGACTTGTCAAAATATCATGATGAAATATTTTGATTGACATTCGTTGCCAAATTCTTAACTATTCATTATTAGGATTGCCTTTCTACCAAAGGTTATTCAAAGACTTTTTATTCAACGATCATGCTGACGTCGGCAGATGATGCAAAACCTTGAGCTTTGACGCCTTGTACATACAATGGTTCTTGAAGCTATTAACGATCATGGCTCTCCACGACATTTTTATCTTTTTTTTTAGCGCTTAAATCATTTGACTTTTCAATATCTATCCAACTCCTGGTTCCGACATTTATTTACACGGGCTCCTTAGTATTGTTTCATACTCCTTCTTTCTCTGTTCCTATTTCTTTCCAATAAATTTACCACCAATTTTTTCGATCCTTCTTTCTCATATCTAAATTTTATCTCTAACTGATATTAAATATAAATATTCTATTTCCATTTTTTCGAAATTAAAGTTCATAGTCAAAATTGCTTTTATTAATTCAACGCAAAATTTATTGGAGAGTGTAATTAAACAATGATATTTCGAACCATTTTGCTCACCCATTTGATAAAAAATGCTATTCCTCAATACCCCAACTAATCAACGAGTCTGGAGGTCCTCAGCTCCTCAGCGAACAAGGCTGAATAATTTGCTCGTTGATTCTCGACCAATTCGTGTCTGGATTCTTCTGGAGTCCGTATATAAATTCGATTTCATAGACATTATAGACTAAAAATAGAAATTGATCTGTTTAAAAGTTTCTTTTGCGTACATATCTTGTAAAAAGCAACCACGAAATATATGTAACAAATTTACGCTAGATTTTTAGTTGATTGAAGGTAACAAAACTTAAGCAGGTACATCTATTCATTTTCGAAACCAACTTTTAATTTGAACTTTTAGAAAAAAGATTCTTTAA
This sequence comes from Ascarosepion bandense, assembly GCA_037127315.1. Lineage (NCBI taxonomy): Eukaryota > Metazoa > Mollusca > Cephalopoda > Sepiida > Sepiidae > Ascarosepion > Ascarosepion bandense. The sequence goes on along the minus strand of JBBBDQ010016933.1, from coordinate 1,627 downwards.
AAACTTTTGTTTCAGATTTGGTTGAAAGGTAAAAGATTAAACTTCTATTTCCAGTAAGTGAAATATTTTTCAGATTTCAAACAAACATATTATTGATTAGAATCTGGAAAGTTTGTAATTTTTTTCAATTTTCATTTTTGTGCGATTGGAGCATTTTAAAAAAAATCAATTTTGGTTTTAAAACATTCAAAATTAGAAATAAATCTATAACATATAATTTTGAACATTAGCAATCGACGTTGAATTAATCAGATTTACACAAGTATTACTTTTTTATAAAATTGAGAATAAAATTATTTCTTATAAACAGTGTTGCACATTCTGGCCATTCCCTTGTTTTTGACATACTGATGACATCTCGACAGTTTGTCGGGAAAGATATATGTAGGAAGTGGAAACTGGAAATTATAAAATTGTCAAAATCATTTCCAGTAACAAACTGTGGAACACATGACATTATCATGGACACAGAGAAATTAGCACATGCAGAAAACATATTCAAATAATTATAAAATTAACAATTATTGTAAAAAATGTGATGGCTCGATGATTGTTTTAAACATTCAAAATTTTCGGATTAGTAAATATAGTCTTTAATTAATAACGTAACAGCCCAACACCTAAAAGACTTTTAAAATTATTTGACAATATGTTTTGACACTTTATAAATAATTACAATTTCCAAGAAATAAACAAGCCTCTTTAAAATTGCATTAATAATCGAATTCTATTTTTTTAGTTTATAATGTCTTTAATATATATTGTTTATTGAAGCGAAAAGAGGCTTAACTAATTAAATAAGTCATAGTTTTATTGCATTTTTTATCAAATGGGGGAGCAAATGGTGGAAAGATAATTGATTATTTACACTCTCCAATAAATTTTGCGTTCAATCCACAAAGTCCAATTTTGATTATAAATTTAATTTCTCAAACTAGAAATTGTGTTTTTACAGAGGAGTGCTGGGAATACTATAGATATTCCTTTGTTTTAAGAAAAATGAAAACAAGAAGATTATGTTATCATACTATATCAATTAGAGATTATACTTAGAGGCGAGAAAAGAAGGATCGATAAAAATGGTAGTCAATTTATTGGAAAGAAATAGGAACAGAAAGAAACAGTAGAAACAATATTAATGATCGTAAATAAATGTCGGAACCAGAGTTGGATAGATATTGAAATGTATAATCTTTAACCGCTAAAAAGATCAGAATGTCGCGGAGAGCCATGATCGTTAATATCTTCAAGAACCATGGTATGTACAAGGAAAACAAAAGTCTAAGGTTTTAAAATTGACCGACGCCTTGCTGATCTTTTTGGAAAAAGTCTTTGAATAATCTTTTGGGAGAAGGGCAATCTAATAATGAATAGTTAAGAATTTGGCAACGAATGTCAATCAAAATCTGGTGAGGAATGAAAAAGTTAATATAAAAATCTGCCAAACAACAAAAGATGCGGGCGTTTCTTTGAAATATCGAATAAGTTAAAAGATATTTCTGACTTTTTGTTTGTCTTTCACAATTAAATTCGCAAACTAACTTAATCAAATGTTTCATCATGATATTCGATAAGTCTAAACGAGAAGACATTTTGAATCTTCTTATCTGAGGATCAAATATATTTC
>JBBBDQ010016932.1:0-10895 GCA_037127315.1 Ascarosepion bandense | reverse complement strand
GAAGAAACTGGAGGAGTAGAATTATCGTCTGCATTTGTCTAACCTGACTGTGAATGGGTGGGACCCAGTTGCCAGTCTGGCTGCTGAAGTAAACACAACTTGAGAAGGCACAAGTGACTTAAGTTCGTCCGAGCAAGTAAGTATTTATAGAAGAGACAAAGGGAGGCCACATTGGGAAATGGCTGCAGTCACGCCGCCAGATCGGCGATACTTATCACACATTATAAACTCTCCTTTGTAGCCTATCGAGTACACTGAGGAGAGCGGCAGGGGCACTGTGCCAATGGCAGCAGTACTCCATGCACGGATGGATGGTTGACTTGTATATGTGCAGAGTGTATTCAGGCGGAAAAAACATCCTGGATCGACGCAGTGACCCAACCTTCTTAGCAGTAGATTTAACTGTAAGTTCGATATAATGGTTCCATTTGAGGTCTGGGAGAGGGTAAGGCCGAGGAGGTGTAGTGTATTGGTCTTGGGGAGAATCAACTGTAGCTTCATATGGGAGGCAGGAGACGTTGCCTGTGATATTTGACAGACAACTCCTTGAGTCTTAGACGCATTGAAGTTGACAAGCCACTTCTTGCCCCAATTTGCCACTGTGTAGATCCCATTCAAAGGTCAGCAGCGAGATTATGTCTGTCTGCCACGACAGTTTTCTTACTGGTGCGGGAGTACATTGTGGTGTCATCTCTGCGTAGATACCTACTTGGGACTTGATCTCATCTGGGAAGTCGTTGATGAAAATAGGGAAGAGCGTCGGGCCCAGAATAGAGCGATGTGGGACACCATCATTCGTGCTGTGGGATGAAGAAGGCATGTCCATTCAAAACGACCTTCATTTTGCAGTTGTTAAAGGGTGGATTGGTCAAACACGCGACCGGTAATACCGTAACCCCATGGGTGCATAAGAAGGCCAGAGTGCCAAACCCTGTCAAAAGCCTTGGAAGATATCGGAAACAGCATGAGGAGGCCTCGTCAGACTCATCAAGAGCCGCAGATGTACTCCGTTACGGTTGTTAGCAGGTGAAGCAATTGACCTGGCAAAGCGGAAGCCATATTACCTGTCAGAGAAGAGTTTGTGGGCAGTAAGATGTTTGAACTATTTCCGAGCAGATTGCAGCCTCGAACACTTTCGAATTTCGAAGGAGCTGATAGGGCGATGTTTGGATGGGTCCGAGGTTCCTACAATTCTTAAATACAGGAACGACTGAAAGAGAAATTCCAGCATGCGGGAAAGCAGGAAGCAGAAAGGCAATAGTTAAACGGTTTAGAGAGGACAGGGAAAGGTTCAGGAGCACACCTCTTAAGGACTATCACCAGGATTCCATCGTCTCCACTCACTTTGGGATACTCCTGTCGGGGAGTAATATGCGTCGTGCAGTTTGGCTTCAGTTCTAATAGTGAAGTTGGAGTGGGTGTACTGCAGATGAGTCAAATGTAGATTTGGATGAGAATCTGCGGGCAAAGCACCCGCAACTTGTCCAACTGACCCACGAGAACATCAAATTTATGGATTAAATGAGGTATTGTGGAATTGCTGTTGTTCAGCACTCGTTTGCAAATCCTCCAATAGTCCTTGGAACCGAACTTGCGATCAGCTGGGCGCTGTCACATTCTCTCGGCAATCAACCGTTTGGCGTCATTTATGTTTCTCTTGCACTCATTGCAGGCAGACATGAATAGGCGACAATTGTGATCAGTAAGCTGTCTCCGGAATAGACGGAAGTAATGGTTCCTCTGAGCAATGGCGGCTTAGCAGGCAGGTTAAAAACACGGAGACAAATGAGGTTTAGGCAATACATCCTGGTGGGTATGAAGGCATCAATGCCAGCTTTCACCCCATGACGAGACCTCAGAGGCACAGTCATCAACTGGTAGATCGAACACTTTTCCCAAGGGACGTCGCAGAGGAAATCGCGAAAGGCACATCCCAGTCAACTTTTGGTATAGGTAGGAGGTCCTATAGGTAGGGGGCTTCTGTGGGGAGTGGGGTGGAAAGAAATACTAAGAGAGACAACAGCGTGTTCGGAGTTGCCGAGAGGGCAAAGCTGCAGAGACTTGACAGGCGTGAAACATATATCTAGTAGTGAGGAATGACCAGAGGGAGTACTTGGGAAGCAGGTGGGGAAGTTCACCACTTGCGAGGTTTAGAGGAAATAGCGATGTTCTGGTGTGAATACCCGCTGGATCGGGAACAGCGTTTCCAAGCCACTCAGAATGATGGGCGTTGAGGTCTCCGAATACAAATATGTGGGCAAATGGGTGATAGGGAAATAGCCTTATCTATGACGTCAGCAATACTATCTAGTAGGGAGCAGTCAGGAGAGGAGGGAGAATGGTAAAGAAAGGATAGCTAGCTTGCTAACAGAACTGAGGAGAGACAGGCGGAGACATATGTATTGATGATCAGTAGATTCAAGTGAAGTCACCCTACCTATAGGTGTTCGCTGACGTAGACACCCAGCCCATGCATGTGGACAGTGGAATGGTTACATTGTTATGTTTTTCAGAAATGTTGTTTAATTTAACTGTGATCGTAAAGAAGACCACAAGCCTACGGAAGAGCAGGGTTCTAGTAAAGCCAATATATAGTGGGTTTATTATTAGTATCCGAGATACCATCTCTGAACGGACATGTAAATTGATACTGAACATTGGTTTGGATATTTGCTCCTATTTTCACATGATGTTAGTCTCTGTAGTACCAGATTACTTTCTCCTGAATTTTTCTACTTCATCAGTGATCAGATATTCAAGTGTACGCTGCCATTTATAGCGACCGATATTACATAACGGTCTAGAAATTTTTCCTTTATTTCTAACGATATTTTCCCGATTCTTTATACTTTACTTAATTTTAGAGACTTCAATGCGCCTACATATTTTGGTGTAGCATCTTTCATTCCCTGTTAAAACACTTCCAAGATATTTATCACACATATTAGATGATTTGTTAAACCAGAAATAGCCGTCTTTTATGTTTTATCCCAAGCATGTTACCCGTGTCGATACTCAGAACTGTACATTGAGCAAGTAAACGTAATATGAAATGCCTTCAGAAAAGTCTTCCACTCTGTCAGGAGCTGAAAATATTCTGAATTCAACATCGAAATTTTCACACTTTTTCATATCTGGCAAATATATTAAAACATATATAATTCATGTAAATTCATTATTTGGTTTCAATAAAATATATTTGATGTTTAAAATAACGAAAGTAACTGTGACATCTGATTTTAAAAATATCAATAGTGAAATTACAGAAAAGATCGTGAAATATTAAAAAGTAAATTTGAAAATTATCGTCATTGGCTTCAACCATCGCCTCCAGACTACTTCAGAATCTCCTGCAACTTTTCTGGACAGTTGACTTTTTAATTTGGTGATTGCTGCCATAATTCTTACCTTCAGATAATCTTTTGTTGTAACAATGATTACTGTTGGTCTCCTCAACATGACATGATTCAACTGCTTGTGTAGCATCGTGCAAAATGCTGTTGCCAGACAGACGGTTTTTCATCAGCCATTGTCTCCACACAGAACACTACCAACTTAAATCACTTGATGTAGTCTTTCGAGTTCAGTCCAAGGCCTTCACAAGAAATTCAGAAGTTCTTTTCTCATCAGATTGATCAGAGTGAGTTTTACAAACATTCATAATCATTCTTCTACACATATAAATAAACTGAGCTGTTCTCATATTGAGACCCACTCGGAAAGATTTGTGTTGAAGTTTCCGCTCGAATACCAAGCAGTACATTGTGCTATTTCGAATTTCTAGTGAAATGCATTGTGTCATGGTGCATTTTTCTCATAAAAGGTGCCCAACTGACCATTCTACTGTGAATTGGGCGCGTATATTGATATGCGCGCTAAAAAGTCTGCTTATTTCCGCCGAACGCCCATGGCCCAGGGGTAGAATCGGGTGAAGCCTTTCATTCGTCAACATGAGAAAAAAAAAATCTCACGTAACAGTGATTCCGCGGAAACACTCTGTGTTCGGACTCTCTACTCTCGGCCATCCCGGTGTCTATTCCCTTCCTGCTCTCACTTTCTCTTTCTTTCTCTCTCTCTCTCTCTTTCTCTCTCTCTCTTTCTCTCTCTCTCTCTTTCTCAGCCCCCTCTAAGAAAAGAAGAAAAGTTTAATTTTTGGGGAGCAAAAATATATGCACACATAGATATATCTTCCAAATACCCATCCTGAGTTCTTATCAGTGTCCGCCTATATCCGTTTAGCATTATTGTGCAAATAGAATCACTTACAGTGTTACAACGAATTAAAGATGTTTAAAGAGTTATTTAGTTTCAAGCGATTAATGTTTGATGTTCTTGAATAATGTTTCTTTAGAGATATATCATCAATGATTTTTATGCGTTGATTGCGATTAATCTGGGCACACAGTTTAATAACATATTTGTTAAAAAATCCACGAATTATAGACCATTTGAGAAAGGGCTGACACAATTTTTCACAAACCACAGATACTTTATTAACACAAATAAATTAGAGGGCCAATATAACAAAAAACAAAAAATGAAATGAGAATCAACACTAATAAAATCTCACACATTTTCCAGTCCAAATGAAATGTATATTTCATAAACAATGACTCTCTAAATTCACTGTCGGTGTCGAAATAAGTTTTACAAATCATTTGATATGTTAAAATCAGTGATAGAAATAAGGACAAAACGTTAAATTCAAATCAACAATCTACTTTTATTTTGCACATTGAAATATTACAATAACAAAATGAAAAGTAATCATGTCAATGTTCAATTGTCTATGACTCCTTGCTGCCTTCAGCATCGGCATCGGCGGCAGCTTCTGTGGCTGTCTCCTCAGTCACTTGAACATCTTCACCAGAAGCTTCTTGCTGTTCCTCTGCGACGACGTTGCTTACTGAAAAGAAGCAAAAACATTATTAATAATATAATAGTTTTAGTTAAAAATATTTTCTGTAGAATGTAATGTGATTATTTAATAAATTTGTTTTTATATTTGCAATATATATTCTACAAATTAGATGAAATCTCTTTCAGAATTTCTGAAAAGAACATTTTGTACAAAAGCAGTTACAATTCAGTTAAAAACATTTAAAAGAAATCTGATAAATTATGTAAAATTTTTATGCATGACTTAAAATGTATTAACTGTTCGTACCTGCGAAGGCAGTGAAGACGCAGAGAGCAAAAGAAAGATGAGTTTTTCAGACATGATTATCTATAAAAAGATATTCAATATAATTAATGATATATACTAATTATGTAAAATGATTTGCAGGACCTCAATCAAATCATTCGCAATAGTTAAATTACTTATCTTGAATTTCTTTTTGCATTAATAACTAACATTTTTCATTATCATTTAGTAATATGTATGGCGACAGATAAATTGAAAGCATTTTTTATTTTATTTATTATCTGATAGCACCTGCTTACGTCAAAAGTAAATTGTCCTTTCCGGCCATATCAGTAAATATCTAAATATATGACTTCGATTATCGTAGCCATGATGTTGGACATGCAGTTGATGTAATCAATAAACTTTCAGCATGAAATCAGAGCCGGGTTCCAATTTCTTATCAGGTTAGTGTCATTCATTTACGCACAATTATCTTATGACTCCCATTGACCGAAATGAGACCTGAACGTTGAGCTTGTCACATCCGTAGCCACCAATCAAAAAAATATGTCGATTGCAGTACAAAGAATGACCTATTTCTCCATATATATGAAATCTATGTTGACATGTAAGTTGACGTTAAATATAGGATACACACACACACACACACACACACACACACACAAACACACACATGCACACACACACACACACATACTAACACACACACATACACAAATAAAGAGAAATACAAACTCACACACAGATGATATTCATTGATTTGACTTAAAGTGTAATTGGTAAGACATCGGAAAAAATAAACCTTCATGAAATACAGTTTCCTATTTCAGCAAAACTCTCTGAATATGAAATTGTTCACAAATGTAAATGTAAAGAAATAGCGATAATAATAATTGTATTGACTTACTTTGTGGTGCTGTGTTGGCGGAACACAAATTGACGATTCAACAGTTAGACGTTGTCAAAAGAAAGTGACTTAGATGTGAGAGAGCCCGATTTTTATAGTAGAATATCAACGTAGTGACTTAATTCATTTCCCTTTGTTGTCTTCTGAAAGGATTAGTACTCTTCAATAAAGAATTCTCTTTGGAATCTTAAAAGGGGTTTAATCTTTATTTACATATGACTAGCCACCAGCCTTTGTCCTTTATTAAGATTATTTTATCAAAGGACTTTTAAGTATTTCGTATTTAAACTTAAATCGGATATTTTTCAATGTCTGTCTATGTTAATACGTCATTAACCTTTAATGAATTAGTTTTTACAGCTTTTTTTACAGTATGAGTTTTTGTTTTGAAAATTCTAAGTAAATATATATTGATTCTCCGATAAGAAGATTCGAAAATGTACTCGTTTAGACTTGTCAAAATATCATGATGAAATATTTTTGATTGACATTCGTTGCCAAATTCTTAACTATTCATTATTAGATTGCCTTTCTACCAAAGGTTATTCAAAGACTTTTTATTCAACGATCATGCTGACGTCGGCAGATGATGCAAAACCTTGAGCTTTGACGCCTTGTACATACAATGGTTCTTGAAGCTATTAACGATCATGGCTCTCGGAAGCATTTTTATCTTTTTTTAGCGCTTAAAATCATTTGACTTTTCAATATCTATCCAACTCCTGGTTCCGACATTTATTTACACGGGCTCCTTAGTATTGTTTCATACTCCTTCTTTCTGTTTCTATTTCTTTCAATAAATTTACCACCAATTTTTCGATCCTTCTTTCTCATATCTAAATTTTATCTCTAACTGATATTAAATATAAAATATCGTCTTCATTTCCATTTTTTTTCGAAATTAAAGTTCATAGTCAAAATTGCTTTTATTAATTCAACGCAAAATTTATTGGAGAGTGTAATTAAAACAATGATATTTCGAACCATTTTTGCTCACCCATTTGATAAAAAATGCTATTCCTCAATACCCCAACTAATCAACGAGTCTGGGGTCCTCAGCTCCTCAGCAGACAAGGCTGAATAATTTGCCCGGTGATTCTCGACCAATTCGTGTCTGGATTCTTCTGGAATTCAGGCACCCGATTATAAGGCATTATAGACTAAAAAATAGAAATTGATCTGTTTAAAAGTTTCTTTTGCGTACATATCTTAAAGCAACTACCGTAGAAATATATGTAACAAATTTACGCTAGATTTTTAGTTGATTGAAGGTAACAAAACTTAAGCAGGTACATCTATTCATTTTCGAAAACCAACTTTTTAATTTGAACTTTTAGAAAAAAAGATTCTTGAAACTTTTGTTTCAGATTTTTTATTGAGTAAAGATTAAACTTCTATTTCCAGTAAGTGAAATATTTTTTCTAGATTTCAAACAAACATATTATTGATTAAGTCTGAAAGTTTGTAATTTTTTTTTCAATTCTTCTACCATTTTTGTGCGATTGGAGCATTTAAAAAAAAATCAATTCTTGGTTTTAAAACATTCAAAATTAGAAATAAATCTATAACATATAATTTTAGAACATTAGCAAATTTACTGTTGAATTAATCGGATTTACACAAGTATTACTTCTTTTATAAAATTGAGAATAAAATTATTTCTTATAAACAGTGTTGCACATTCTGGCCATTCCCTTGTTTTTGACATACTGATGACATCTCGACAGTTGTCGGGAAAGATATATGTAGTGTATGGAAACTGGAAATTATAAAATTGTCAAAATCATTTCCAGTAACAAACCGTGGAACACATGACATTATCATGGACACAGAGAAATTAGCACATGCAGAAAAATATATTCAAATAATTATAAAATTAACGCAATTATTGTAAAAATGCGATGGCTCGATGATTGTTTTAAACATTCAAATTTTCGATTAGTAAATATAGTCTTTAATTAACGTAACGAGGCAACACCTAAAAGACTTTGAAATTATTTGACAATATGTTTTGACACTTTATAAATAATTACAATTTCAAGAAATAAATGATTCTTTTAAAATTGCATTAATAATCAATTTCTATTTTTTTAGTTTATAATGTCTTTAATATATATTGTTTATTGAAGCGAAAAGAGGCTTAACTAATTAAATAAGTCATAGTTTTATTGCATTTTTATCAAATGGGGGAGCAAAATGGTGGGAAAGATAATTGATTATTTACACTCTCTCCAATAAATTTTGCGTTCAACTAATAAAACCAATTTTGATTATAAAATTTAATTTCGTAAAATCAGGAATGTGTTTTTGGAGAATTCACTGGGAATACTATAGATATTCCTTTGTTTTAAAGAAAAATGAAAATGAAGACGATATTTATACTTAATATCAATTAGATTACATTTAGATATGAAAGAAGGATCGATAAAAATGGTAGTCAATTTATTGGAAAGAAATAGGAACAGAAAGAAACAGTATGAAACAATATTAACGAGATCGTGTAAATAAATGTCGGAACCAGGAGTTGGATAGATATTGAAATGACAAATTTTTAACCGCTAAAAAGATCAGAATGTCGCGGAGAGCCATGATCGTTAATATCTTCAAGAACCATGGTATGTACAAGGAGTCAAAGCTCAAGGTTTTGCATCATCTGCCGACGTCAGCATGATCTTTGAGAAAAAAGAATCTTTGAACAATCTTTTGGGAGAAGGGCAATCTAATAATGAATAGTTAGAATTTGGCAACGAATGTCAATCAAAATCTGGTGAGAAATGAAAAGTTAATATAAAAATCTGCCAAACAACAAAAAGATGCAGCAAGTTTCTTTGGAAAATATCAGATAAGTAAAAGATATTTGACTTTTTGTTTTGTCTTTCAATAATTAAATCTGCAAACTAACTCAATCAAATGTTTCATCATGATATCTTGACAAGTCTAAACGAGAGAGACATTTTCGAATCTTCTTATCTGAGGATCAAATGTTTCTGTAGAAGTTACAAAACAAAAACTCATACTGTCACTTTCCTTAAAAAATCCAATTCATTAAAGGTTAATGACGTATTAACACAGACACACAATGAAAAATATCCGATTTAAGAATAAATAAGAAGCCGCCCAAAGTCCTTTGATGAAATAAATCTTAAAAAATGACAAAGACTGGTGGCTAGTCAATGTTTAAGCAGAAATAAATAAATTGGCACGAATAAATCGCAAACATCTTATTTGAAATATGAAAAGAAGTAAAACATAGTTTTGTCATATATAAATAATGATTAAACCCCTTCTTAACATTCCAAAGAATTTTTATTAAAAAGTACTAATTCTTTCATAATACAGCAAAGGGAATTAAATTAACTCACGTAGATATTCCGCTATAAAAATCGGGTTTTCTCTGCATCTAAGTCACTTTCTTTGACAACGTTCAACTGTTGAATCGTCAATTTGTATTCTAGCTTGGCACACAAAGTAAGTCAATACAAATATTATTATCGCTACTGCATTTACATTTGTGAACAATTTTATATTCAGAAGAGTTTTGCTAAAAAAATAAGAATCTGTATTTCATGAAGGTTTAATGTTTCAAATGTCTGCAATTACACTTTTAAAATCAAATCAATGAATATCATGTGTGTGTGATTGTGTTTCTGTTTATTTGTGTATGTGTGAGTGTGTGTGCGTGTGTGTGTGAGTATATGTGTGACTGTGTGCATGTCTAGGTGTGTCTGTGTGTCTATATTCCAAGCGTCATCTTTCCACAGATTCCACCATATGGAGAAATGGAATCATTGCACAATGCAGTAATCGATGATTGGTAGCTACAAATGTTGACAGAAACTGTTGTGGACTTATGTCTCATTTCGGTCAATGGGAGTCTAAAGATGTTTATTGCGTAAATAATGACCTAACCTGATAAGAAATTAGACAACTTTCTACTCCCACGCTTAACGTTTGTGAAGTTACATCAATTGCATGTCCAACATTACAACAGATGATAATCGAAGTCATATATTTAGATATTTACCGGATATGTGAATTTACTTATTTGACGTAAGCGGGTGTAACCAGATAATAAATCATAAATAATGCTCAATTTATCTGTCATACTATATTACTCAATGATAATGGAAAATATTTGTTATTACCTGTAGTAAGAAATTCGAATACTTCACTGACTATTGCGAATGAAGCGATAGGCCAGCTATTTATATACCATTATTATATATTATTAATTATTTGAATATTTTTTACAGATCATCATGTCTGGAAAACTCATCTTTCTTTTGGCTCTCTGTGTCTTCACTGCCTTCGCAGGTAAGAATAATTAATATATTTTTTTAAGTCATGCATAAATATTTTACATATTTTATCAGTTTTCTTTAAATTTTTTAACTTGAACTGCTCTTTCACTTTGTCCAAAATATTCTTTTGAATATTTTGAAGATTTCATCTAATATGTCGAATATAAATATTGCAAATATAAAAACAAATTTAATATAACAATCACATTACATTCTACAGTGAAAAAATATTTTAACTAAAACAAATTATGGTTAATAATAATGTTTTTGTTTCTTTTCAGTAAAGCAACGTCATCGCTGAAGGAACAAGCAAAGAAGCTTCTGGAGTGAAGATGTTCAAGTGACTGAGGGGAGACAGCCACAGAAGCTGCCGCCGATGTCGATGCTGAAAGGAGCAGGCAATAAATCATAGACAAGTTGGAATTACTGGACATGATTACTTTTCGTTTTGCTATTGTAATATTTCAAATGTGCTAAAGTATAAAAAGTAGATTGGTGATTTGAATTTAACGTTTATTTGTCAGCTTATTTCTATAAC
>JBBBDQ010016924.1:0-20074 GCA_037127315.1 Ascarosepion bandense | reverse complement strand
GGACACTCTACTCGACCACCGTGTCTATTCCCTTCCTGTTTCACTTTCGTTCTCTCTCTCTCTTTCTTTCTCTCTTCTAGCTCTCTCCCAAGAAAAGAAGAAAGTTTAATTTTTTGGGGAGTAAAAATATATGCACGCATAGATATCTTCCAAATACCCATCCCTGGGTTCGAATCCAGTAGCCCGCTCTATATCCAAGGTTTAACGTGTGCAAACAGAATCACTTACAGTGTTACAACGAATTAAAGATGTTTAAAGAGTTATTTAGTTTGAAGCGATTGTTTTATGTTCTTGAATAATGTTTCTTTTAGAGATATATCATCAATGATTTTTATGCGTTGATTACATTAATCTGGGCACACAGCGACAACATATTTAAGTAAAATCCACGAATTATAGAATTCATTTGAGAAAGGACTGACAATTTTTCATAAACCAGATACTTTATTAACACAAATAAATTAGAGGGCCAAATATAACAAAAAAAACAAAAATGAATGAGAATCAATACTCAATAAAATCTCACACATTTCCGTCCAAATGAAATGTATATTTCATAAATAATATTTCTCTAAATTTCACTGTCGGTGTCGCAAATAAGTTTTACAAATCATCGATATGTTAAAATCAGTGATAAATAAGGACAAACGTTAAATTAAATCGAATAATCTACTTTTATTTTGCACATTGAAATATTACAATAACAAAATGAAAGTAATCATGTCCAGTATTTCAATTGTCTATGACTCCTTGCTGCTTCAGCACTTGTGCACGCGGCAGTTTTGTGTTGCCTCCTCAGCTACTTGAACATCTTCACCAGAAGCTTCTTGCTGTTCCTCTGCGACGACGTTGCTTACTGGAGTGCTATTGCAAAAACATTATTAATAATATAATATTTTGTTAAAAAATGTTTTCAATAGAATGTAATGTGATTATTTAATAAATTGTTTTTATACTTGCAATATATTCTACAAATTAGATGAAATTTTCAGAATTTCTGGAAAGAAACATTTTGTGCAAAGCAGCTACAATTCAGTTAAAACATTTAAAGAAATTGATAAATTATGTAAAATTCTTAGCGCATGAATTTAAATTTATTAACTGTTCGTACCTGCGAAGGGCAGTGAAGACGCACAGGTTTTAGAAGAAAGATGAGTTTTCCAGGACATGATTATCTGAAAAAGATATTCATTATAATTAATAATATATATTAAATTGTGTAAAATGATTTCATAGACTCAATCAAATCATTCGCAATAGTTAAGGTACTTATCTTGAATTTCTTTATATAATAACTAACATTTTTCATTATCATTTAAAATATGTATGGCGACAGATAAATTGAAAGCATTTTTTTATTTTATTTATTATCTGATAGCACTAAGCATGTCAAAATTGAATTCTCCTCTTCCTGGACGTTATCCGGTAAATTATCTAAATATGTATGACTTGATTATCATGTGTCGATGTTGGAGCATGCAGTTGATAATCGAAGGAATTTTCAGTATGGGAAATCAGAAATGGGTTCAATTCTCTATCAGGTTAGTGTCATTCATTTACGTACAAACATCTTATGACTCCTATTGACCTGAATGGAGACTGTGGAACGTTGAAGCTTGTCAGATCCGTAGCCACCAATCATGCACAACATGTCGATTGTAGTACAAGAATGACCTATTTCTCCATATATATGAAATCTATGTTGACATTAAGTTAACGTTAAATATAGGACACACACACACACACACACACACACACACACACACACACACACACACACACACACACATGCACACACACACACACACACATACTAACACACACACATACACAAATAAAGAGAAATAAACACACACACATGATATTCATTTATTTGACTTTAAAAGTGTAATTTGCAAGACATCGGAAAATATTAAACCTTCACAGAAATACAGATTACTATTTTAGCAAAACTCTCTGAATATAAAATTGTCCACAAATGTAAATGTAAAGAAATAGCGATAATAATGATTTGCAGTGACTTACTTTGTGGTGCTGTGTTGTGGGAACACAAATTGACGATTCAACAGTTGAACGGTTGTCAAACAGCACTTAGATGTGAGAGATCCGATTTTTATAGCAGAATATCTACGTGACTTAATTTAATTTGTTGTATTATGAAAGGATTAGTACTTTTCAAGAAAGTATTGTCTTTGGAATCAAAAGGGGTTGAATCTTTTATTTACATATGACTAGCCACCAGCCTCTTGTCCTTTATTACAAGATTGTTTTATCAAAGGACTTTTAAGTATTTCATTTATAATTAAACGATATTTTCAACGTGTCTATGTTAATACGTCATTAACCTTAAATGAATTGATTTTACGAAAGCATGTAAAAGAGTTTTGGTTTTGAAAAATTCTAAGCAGGTATATATTTGATTCTCCGATAAGAAGATTCGAAAATGTCTACTTGTTTAGACCTATCAAAATATCATGATGAAACATTTTGATTGACATTCGTTGCCAAATTCTTAACTATTCATTTATTAGATTGCCTTTCTACTAAAGGTTATTCAAAGACTTTTATTCAACGATCATGTTGATGCCGGCAGATGATGCAAAACCTTGAGCTTTGACGCTTTGTACATACATGTATGTTCTTGAAGCTATTAACGATCATGGCTCTCCTACGACATTTTTATCTTTTTTAGCGCTAAATCATTTGACTTTTCAATATTCATCCAATCCCTGGTTCTGACATTTATTTACACGGGTCTAGTATTGTTTCATACTCCTTCTTTTCTGTTCCTATTTCTTCCAATAAATTTACCTCAATTTCTTCGATCCTTCTTTCTCATCTAAATTCTGCATTCCTGGTGGAACCTAGATAATAAATATAAATATCGTTCTCTATTTCCATTTTTTCGAAATTAAAGTTTATAGTCGTACTGTTTTTATTAATTCAACGCCAAATTTATTGGAGAGTGTAAATTGACAACGATATTTCGAACCATTTGCTCACCCATTTGATAAAAAAAATGCTATTCCTCAATACCCCAACTAATCAACGAGCTTGAGGTCCTCAGCTCCTCAGCGAACAAGGCTGAATGTTAACGGCTCGCCGATTCTCGACCACCTGTGTCTGGATTCTTCCGGAGTCCAGGCACCCGATTTACCATCTAGGAACTGAGCCAAAATTGAGACGTCCACATCACGCCCTCGCTGATTTCTAGCATAATATCAATATTTGACCCTCACAAGCTGATGGTGGGGACGGAATCCCACCTAGTCTTCAAGAAATGTGCCCCCGAACTCTCCACCGTCCTCTCTAAGCTCTACAACCTCTGCCTATCTTCCTCCTACTAAGAACATTAGTGGAACCCTTGCAACCCACCAATTAAAGTCCCATCAGCCATTATCACTCCGCCCAGCTACTGCTGATATGCTAACGACCATCACCGAGTATGGGCCACTATGGGGCTCTCGACAAGAATGGTGAAGCCCGAACTGGTCGCCCTAGATATCTCTAAAGCATTGACAGAGTATGGTATGCTGGCCTTTGTGAAATCAGTGAAGCTACGGCATTACAGATCTTGTTGATCCATTATTCCTCCAACCGCACAGTGAAGGTGGTTTTAAACGGACATGCCTCCCAGGACTACCCTACAAACGCGGGTGTACTGAAGGCTCAACCGGAGGTCCTACGCTCTTTCTAATCTACATCAATGGTTCTCCCTGATGCCATAAGATCACAAGTAGACATGTACGCCGATGATACCACATTATACGCTCGCCTCGATCAAAAATCTGGTGTTGATGACAAGGCGAACCTCGCGGCTGAGCTGAAAAAGATCCTCCAATTCGTGTTAGATTGGGGTAGAAATGGCTCGTAAAATTCAATTCTTCCAAAACGAAGCCGTTGTCAATTAACCACCACAGACTACTGCACCTCCCACTCATTAGCATGGAACAGGCATGCCGCCCAGAGAGGAAACACTACGACTGCTTGGCCCGACATTCCCTAGCGGACCTCAAGTGGAATGACTACGTCGAATCCATTGCTAAATACGCAGCTATGAAAAGTCGGCTCTTCTAGGCAGGGCATGGAAATTCTTTTCCATGAATCTATCCTTGCACTTATACAAATCTAACAACCGCCCTCCGTGTTTTGAATACTGTTGCCACATCTGGCTCGTAAGTCTGCTATTCTCAGCCTTTTGTCAAAATTCAGCGAAGAATCCGGTACGTGCATTCATACGACTTAGCTGACCGCTCAGTCACTCTCTTTCACAGGTGACGGCTTCCTGTGCCTCTTCTTGGTGGGCTCACTCTCATGGTTTCTGCTCTGATGAACTGTGAATTACTGGTGCCTCTCAAGTGTGAGTTTGCACGAGATACTACGGCAACTAGGCCCCACCCTTTTACAGTGAAACCGATGAAATGCAACTCCAATTTCTACTCCAAGAGATTCTTTTCTGCACTTCCTGCCCAGAATTCCCTTCTGTATGCTTGCTCTGCCGACGCCTATGACCTGCAGGAATTTAAATGTGAGGGTCAATAGACACCTCCTAACACACTAGCCTCCATCTCTCCCTAATCTCCACCTATGTATATCCTAACTGGTTCATTTGCCCTGTGTAACCCCCTGCTGATAGTGGTTGTGGAATGCCTGTTTGGGGTGACATAATTTAAAAAACAAAAAAAAAAGCTGTGTCATTATTTAATTAGTTAAGACTCTTTGTTTTAATAAACAATATATATTAAAGACATTATAGACTAAAAAAAATAGAAATTAATCTGTTAAAAAGTTTCTTTTATACATATTCTAAAGTAACCACGTAGAAATATATGTAACAAATTTACGCTAGATTTTTTTAGTTGATTGAAGGTAACAAAATCCTACAGGCACATCTATTCATTTTCGAAAACCAACTTTTAATTTTGAACTTCTTGAAAAAAAAGATTCTTGAAACTTTGTTTCAGATTTTATTGAAAGGTAAAAGATTAAACTTCTATTTCAGTAAAAATATTCTTTTTTTCTAGATTTCAAACAAACATATTATTGATTAGGAATTGAAAGTTTGTGTTTTTTCAATTCTTCTACCATTTTGTGCGATTGAAGCATTTTGAAAAAAAAACACTTCTTGGTTTTAAACATTCAAATAAAATAAATCTATAAATATATAATTTTTAGAACATTTATAAATTTACTGTTGAATTAATCAGATTTACACAAGTATTACTTTATAAAGACAAAATTGAGAATAAAATTATTTCTTATAAACAGTGTTGCACATTCTGGCCATTCCTCATTTTTGACATACTGATGACATCTCGACAGTTGTCGGGAAAGATATATGTAGTGTATGGAAACTGAAATTATAAAATTGTCAAAATCATTTCCAGTAACAAACTTGTGAAACACATGACATTATCATGGACACAGAGAAATTGTACATGCAGAAAAAATATATTCAAATAATTATAAAATTAATTATTGTAAAATTGCAGATGGTTCATTGATTGTTTAAACATTCAAATTTTCATCAGTAAATATAGTCTTTAATTAATAACGTAACAGCCCAACACCTAAAAGACTTTGAAATTATTTGACAATATGTTTTGACACTTTATAAATAATTACAATTTCAAGTAAAATAAACAGTTCTTTTAAAATTGCATTATTAATCGAATTTTCTATTTTTTTAGTTTATAATGTCTTTAATATATATTGTTTATTGAAGCGAAAAAGAGGCTTAACTAATTAAATAAGTCATAGTTTTATTGCATTTTTTATCAAATGGGGGAGCAAAAATGGTGGGAAAGATAATTGATTATTTACACTCTCCAATAAATTTTAGAACCAACTAATAAAATCAATTTGATTATAAAATTTAATTTCGTAAAATCAGGAATGTGTTTTTACAGAGGAGTGCTGAATACTATAGATATTCCTTGTTTTAAGAAAATGAAAATGAAGACGATATTTATGCTTAATATCAATTAGAGATTACATTTAGATAAGTGAGCAGTAAAGGACGATAAAAATGGTAGTCAATTTATTGGAAAGAAATAGGAACAGAAAGAACAGTATGAAACAATATTAACGAGATCGTAAATAAATGTCGGAACCAGGAGTTGGATAGATACGAAATGACAAAAGTTTTTAACCGCTAAAAAAGATCAGAATGTCGCGGAGAGCCATGATCGTTAATATCTTCAAGAACCATGAAAAAGGAAGAGTCAAAGTTCGTTGTCGGTATCATCTGCTGACGTCAAAAATAGATCTTGAAAAAAAGTCTTGGAATAATCTTTGGAGAAGGGCGAATTAATAATGAATAGTTAAGAATTTGCAATGAATGTCAATCAAAATTGTTGAGAAATGAAAAGTTAATATGCACCTGCCAAAGAACAAAAGATGTAAGCGAGTTTTCTTGAAATATCGAATAAGTTAAAAGATATTGACTTTTTTGTTTGTCTTTCAATAATTAAATCTAAACTAACTCAATCAAAATGTTTCAATGTGATATTCGACAAGTCTAAACGAGAAGCATATTTTCGAATCTTCTTATCTGAGGATCAAATATATATTTCTACTTTAGAAGTTACAAACAAAAATCATACTGTGCTTTCGTAAAATCCAATTCATTAAAGGTTAATACTATTAACACAGACACACAATGAAAAATATCCGATTTAAGAATAAATAAGAAATACTTAAAAGTCCTTTGATGAAATAAATCTTAATAAATGACAAAGACTGGTGGCTAGTCAATGTTTAAGCAGAAATAAATAAATTACACGAATAAATCAAGTAAAACATCTTATTTGAAATATGAAAAGAAGTAAAACATAGTTTTGTCGTACATAAATAATGATTAAACCCCTTCTTAACATTCCAAAGAGAATTATTAAAAAGTACTAATTTTTCATAATACAAAAAAGGGAATTAAATTAACTCACGATATTCCGCTATAAAATCGGGTTTTCTCACATCTAAGTCACTTTGAAAACGTTCAACTGTTGAATCGTCAATTTGTCTTCCCACAACACAGCACCACAGTAAGTCAATAACTATTATTAGCCTGGCTTTTACATTTTACATTTGTGAACAATTTTATATTCAGAGAGTTTTGCTAAACAGGAATCTCGTATTTCATGAAGGTTTATTATTTCCTGATGTCTTACCAATTGCTACCTTTAAATCAAATCAATGAATATCATGTGTGCATTTGTTTGTTTATTTCTGTGTATGTGTGTGTGTGTGTGTGTGTGTGTGTGAGTGTGTGTGACTGTGTGTGTGACTGTGTGCATGTCTTAGTGTCTGTGTGTCCTATATTTAGCGTCAACTTTCCACAGATTCCATATATGGAGAAATAGGTCATTCTTAATGCAATCGAGAAATCATTGATTGCATGTGATGTATGCTTCAACGTTCATGTCTCTCATTTCGGTCAATGGAGTCTAAAGATATTTGTGCGTAAATGAAGATACTAACCTGATAAGAAATTGAACCGGTCACTTTCCCAGGCTTAATCTTCATTGATTTACATCAATTGCATGTCCAACATTACAGATGATAATCGAAGTCATATATATTTTTATATTTACCGGATATGTATTTGTGCTGACAATTTACTTATTTGACGTAAGCAGGTGCTAACAGATAATAAATAAAATAAATAATGCTTTCAATTTATAAGTCGCCCTACATATTAATTACAATGATAATGAAAGATTGTTATTGTCTGTAATGAAATTCAAGATAATCACCTTGACTACGTTGAATGAGCGAGGGCCCGTAAACCTTCTTATACCATTATTATATATTATTAATTATTTTGAATATTTTTTTACAGATCATCATGTCTGGAAAACTCATCTTCTTTAAGTTCTCTGCGTCTTCTTCACTGCCTTCGCAGGTAAGAATAATGCCATTATATTTGCTACATAAATATTTTTATATTTTATCAGTTTCATTTTAAATTCTTAACTGAACTGTAATCGTTTTGTCCAAAAAATATTCTTCAGATATTTTGAAAAAGAGATTTCATCTAATATGTCGAATATATATTGCAAATATAAAAACAAATTTAATATATAATCACATTACATTCTGCGAAAAAAATATTTTTTAACTAAAACTATTATATTATTAATAATGTTTTGCTTCTTTTCATAAGCAACGTCATCGCAGAACAGCAAGAAGCTTCTGGTGAAGATGTTCAAGTGACTGAGGAGACAGCTACAGCTGCCGCTGATGTCGATGCTGAAGGTGCAACAATCAAGGTATAAATTCGAATTACTGGACATATTTACTCTTCATTTTGCTATTGTAATATTTCAATGTGCTAAATAAAAGTAGATTGTTGATTTAAATTTAACGATTTGTCCTTATTTCTATAACTGATTTTAATATATCAAATGATTTGAAAACTTTTTCGACGCCGACAGTGATTTTAGAGAAATATTGTTCATGAAATATACATTTCATTGACAGAAAAATTTGTGAGATTTTTATTAGTGTGCATTCTGATTTATTTTTCCTTCTTCTTTTTTTTTTTTTTTTTTCTTTATGTTGGGCCTCTAATTTATTGGTGTCAATAAAGCATTCAGATTTGTGAAAAATTGTCAGTCCTTTCTCAAAGGTCTTATATTTTCGTGGACTTTAACAAATATATTATTAAACTGTGTGCCCAGATTAATCGCAATCAACGCATAAAAATATTTGATGATATATCTCTAAAGATAAATTATTCAAGAACATCAAAAAATTTCTATCCGCTTGAAACTAAATAACTTCTAAACATCTTTATTTCGTTGTAACACTTACTGATTCTAGATTGCACACGTTAAGCGGATATAGAGGAACACTAGATTCGAACCTTAGGATAGGTATTTAGAAGATATCATGCGTACATATATTTTTGTTCCCCAAAATCAACCTTTTCTTTCTCTTTCTTGAAGGCCTAAGAAAAGAGAGAAAGAGAAAGAGAGAGAGAGAAAGAAAGAGAGAGAGAGTAAAGAAAGAAAGAGAAAGGAGAGCAGGAAGGGAATAGACATCGGAGTGTTTTATAAATCACCGTTATTATGAGATTTATTTTTCTCATATTGGCCAAAGAAAGGCTCACTGGATTCTCCACTAATTTTGTTTTCTCTTTTGCATTACTACTTCAGTCTATTTGGAATCTATGTACTGATGAAGATAGCTAGTGACACCTGTTAACCGGGGAATTTAGTTTCTTTTCAAATATTAGTTGCCTGAAATGAAATATGACAGTGAACCATTGATTCCCATTAGTTTCCATAAATTTTATGTTATGTTAATGATTGTTTTAGTATTGTTTATATGTCCATTCGATAAATAATAAAAAGTGAATACAGATCAATATTAGCAGCATTATTATTATTAATAGAGTGCTTGAAAAAAGAGAAAAATATATGGTTGGTATTCAACTATTCAAAGTTCATTGCTCAGGCGTTAATATATCCATGATATCCTAACACATTCATGAGATGGAAGAAAGGATGAAAATATACAAAATAATCTAATTTCAAAATCTTTCCAAACACAATATCATACACAACACTGAAATAAGAAGATGCAAAATGCACTCACTCACACACACACACACACACACACACACACAAACAAACACACACAAACACCCAAACTTATATATACGTGATTGATACTGACTTAGCTGACTGTCTGCAGTCACTTTCACCGGCGTGACGTGGCTTCGTGCCTATAAATACTTTCATGGCTTCGCTCTGACGAATTCAAATCACTGGTGCCCCCTACGTGTGAGTTCCCACGAGATACTAGATTGGCAAATAGGTCCCAGACTTTACAGTGAAACTGATGAAATGGAAACCATAATTTACCGAACAGCTTCTTTCTCGCACTTCCGCCTATGGAATCCCTGCCGCATGCTTGCTTCCCCGACGGCTGTAACCTCCTCCAAGAGTTTAAATGTAAGGTCAATAGACACCTCCTAACACACTAACCCTCCCATTCTATCCAAATCTCCCCCATGTACATCCTAACTGTCTATCGCTCCCATGTAAACCACTGAGGCAGCCATGCTGCAGGGAATGCCCTGCTTGGGGTGACATGATTGTGTGTTAAATATATATATATAGAGAGAGAGAGAGAGAGGGAGAGAGAGAGAGAGAATTGCCCTAGCCTTGTATATACAGGTTGAGATGAGGAAATTGTTACTGTACATTTCTGATATTTCTAATTTCATGCATGCACATTGATTTTGATGAATTCACTGTGTAGTACGGTCAGTTGGGCACATTTTGTGAGAAAAGTAACATGACACAATTCATTTCACTGGAAATTCTGGAAATAGCATACTGTACTGCTTGGCTGAGGCAGAAAATCCAATACAAATATTTTGTTGAGTGGGTCTCAATATGAGAACAAACAATTTATTTATATGTAGAATACATTTTCATGAATGCTAAACTCACTTGGATCAATCAATCCTATGATTTATACAAAAGAACTTACACTCTGTGGGGAAGGCCTTGTGCTGAACCTCAGTGACTACGCCGAAGTATTTAAGTTGGTAGTGCTGTTTGTGTTGAGACAATGGTTGATGAAAAACCGTATGTTCTCAAAACAGCATTCTGCACCATGCCACACAAGCAGTTCAGTCAAGTCATGTTGAGTGAGAGACCGAAATAAAAATCATTGTTACAACAAAGATGATCTGAAGGCAAGAATAATGGCAGCAATCACCAATTAAAAAAGGCAACTGTCCAGAAAAGTTGGGTGAGATTCTGAAGTCGTCTGAGGCGATGGTTCTGCCAATGACAATAATATTCTGTAAATTTCTGTTTTTAATATTTCAAGATCTTTTCTAGTTTTGGCTATTGATATTTTTAAAATCGATGTCAGCGGTTACTTTCGTTATTTCTAAACATAAAATATATTTATTGGAAGCTAATTATGAATTATTTTCGTTGTTGAATTCAGAATATTTTATGGACCGACAGATTGGAAGAAATTTCATCGAAGGCATTTCGTTATTGTCAGATTTGTTCAGTATAGTTGTGAAAATGGACCTGGCACATCCTTGGGATAAAAAGAAAAAAAAAGACTACATTTATCGAACAAATCATCTACTAAAAAGTGATAACAGCTTGAGTGTTTTAACAGAGAAATGAAAGATGCCGCACCAATATATGAAGGCGCATTGAAATCTCTAAAAATTAAGTAAAGTATAAAGAATCAAAAAATATCGTTGTAAACAAAAGGAAAAATTTCTAGACTGTTATGTAATATCGGTCGCTATAAATGGCAGCGTACACTTGAATATCTGATCACAGAAGAAGTAGGAAATTCAGAAAAAGAAATCTGGTTCTACAGAGAATCACATCGTTAAAATGGGAGCAGTATAAAAAACCAATGTAGAGGCATCAATTTACATGTCCGTTCAGGGATGGTATTCCCACTAATAATAAACCCACTACATATATTGGCTTTACCAACCCCGCTTTTCCGTTGACCTGTCTTCTTTACGTTCAGAGTTAAAATTAAACAACATTTCTAAGAAAATCATAACAATGCTACATAGACAGATTTTACTGATAACACAAAATTCTACTCATACGCACAGTAAAATGTAACTTCAGATAGTGAGGCCATACATTAAATCAAATTTAATAAAATCGACATTTCAATCTAGCCGGGAACACATTATATTTCATTTAGACATATAGTTCTGTTAACGTTGTCTTTATGTTAACGACCCTGTAACTCTCTGAAGTTGGTTTAACCAGTATGGCCGAAAAGTATTCCTAAATTTTGACAACTTTTTGTCTGTATGTCTACCAAAATTAAAGCATAAATAATTTCGTATAGAACGGCACATTAAAACATAATAGACATTCATTTTCTTGTTGCTGAGTATATAGCTTGACGAATGTATAGGATTGTTTTTCTTATACTGGTTTATTAATTGTATTTCATATTACTTTTATTTCATCGCAATGATTTTCTGCTACCAATTCGGCAGAAAGACATAAGTCAGTTAGTGGTGTGTTGTTATGTCTACATTTCATTTGCTTTTTATTCTGCATATTTTATTATGTCATTTTTCATTATGATTCGATTTCTGCTATGGCTGCAATAGCGACCAAGTTCGTAGAGACTTTGCGCAGGTTGTTTTGTGTTAATATGGCTCCATTTCATATATTTAATGTCTAACCACCTACCGTTGCATAGAGAAAGCCTCTAGTTTTTCGCTGGATTGAAAACAAGATGTTCTCGGTAGAGCAATTTCTTAAGCTGGGGGTTCCAGATTCTTTCAATGTATTTTTCATTTTTATCATTTCAAGTGCACCCACACTACTGTTACGAGACTTGTTTTCAATTTCTACGTTTCTCTTTTTCAATTTCCATGTTTCTATATATTTTTATATTATAATCCTTTCGACAATCCACATACCAATTAATAAACAGGAATTTGTTGATAGTTTTGAAAATAACGTCCGGCCTTTTCACTTTCGTAACCTCAAAAGGGGGTGATGTTTATGCCAGTGCTTGGCTTATATATTTCGCAGTGTTTGCACATTGTCCATGTGGGGCCATTATCCCACTCCCATCGCGGTGATTTTTATATTAATTTGAGCAAGTACAGAACATCCCAGATTAGATGCATAGTCTATTGTTCTTTGGTATTTATCACTGAACCTGCATTTTGAATCCACATTATTATGTAAAATGATTGCCTGAATGTTCCCACTGAAATGTTCTGGACATTTGCCATGCAGAGGTTTGTCTTGCCAGTGTTGTTTCATCTTGTTCAAGCATTATCCTTGGCTTTCTTTTTCATTTTTGTTGCAATAAGTTTTTACAGAATCTACTTAAAATATAAATCTTGTTTATATTATCATTCTTTCATCATTGAATATTTTCTTTCTGTTTTCATGTTTTTTAGCATTATCCTGTCCTTTGTTGTTTTGTTATGTTAGTGCTTCAATTGTTGTTGACTTGTACGACAATTCTAGCTGAATAAGACCTTTTCCTCCTTCTTGCTGGCATGTATATGCGGTCTACGTCAGCTTTCTTGATTACGTATCTTATGTTTAGAAAGTATCTTAGAATCCTTTCTGTCTGATAGCGTTTAGAGTCCAGTTCAAGATGTTGAGGCTGTATTGGACCACTTGGATGTTAAGGTTATTGAAGACCATAAAACTCTTTTGAAAATTCAATTCAGTTTTTATTATCAGTTTCAGCATTGTATAGTACTCTTACGCACTATTACTTTCATTGTTTATATGCAGTTTTTCACTCTCATTTAAACATATGTAGTTGTTTTCTTGCTCTAAGACTTTTATTGTTACAGCATGGTCCAAGCCAATTTTACCAGGTTTGCTGTAAAGTAATCCTCGTAAAAACTGTAGAGCTAACATTTATTCAAACTTAAATTTATTCTAACATTCTCACTGGAAGCATTTTACAGTTTGCAGAACACCTTCTAGCTCTTATTGTCATTTGAAGTATATTAACTTAAAACTATCTATGTAAAGGATGGCTTATTTTCTTTGAGCTATTTTATAACCACATTCTGTCTTGTTAAGTTGGTTGGTTGGTTGATGCTATTATTGATATGCAAAATAGTAAGAGATAAAGTGTCACCTTGAAATATACCTCTGTTGCTTATTTCACCAGGTCATAGGTTCAATTTATATGATTATGTGTAAAGTTGTTTTCCATATCAACATGGCTATTGTCATAAAATTTATATTGACTGCGATACCTTGTACATATTTAAAAATCTTCAAGTTCCAGTAATGTAATTAATTATTGAATGCCTTACGATAATCTATCAAGGCAGTACTAAGATTTATCTTTGCATTGAAGTAGGTTTCCAAAATCACTCATATTAACAATAATTGGTCTTTACCTGTAACAGCCATGTTTGCACCTACTTGTTCAAGCTTGTAGGATGCTTTCATTTTTTCCTTCAATAATAACATAATTGCTTTAACAGATGTAAATAGATTGTATGTTGTTTGAAGGCATGTAATCATCTATAGTTTTTCGGATTATTTGTGTCACTATTTGGGTAGAAGAAAGTTCATTCCTTGGTCATCCATGCAGAATTTTAGTGGAATTGTTAAAATTTCTTGCTCTTCTGCTAGATTTCGGTGTTGTATAAATAATAGAGCCAAAAATTAGGTACTTTATGCATTTCCTGGAAATGTTCAATTGTGTGCTTTTTCTAGTTTACATTTAACATCCTCTAATGATTCCAGCTCATGTCTCTTCTGATTTATTTTTCATTCGTTCAATCACTTGCGCAATCCAGTCTGCTTCTTTTGTTATGTTTTAGTGCTTCCATATTATTTTCGTAGAATCGTATGACATCTTCCATTTGGAAGGACGTTCATTTCAATTCTTAATCTTACCCTATTTTGCCAAATTTTTGCATCGGTTTGAAAATCTTTTTTTATCTGTAGATCTTGGTCTTTCTCATAGCGTCTTATTCTTTATTTCGTCTTTATTGTCTGATTTATTTTTTCTTTTTAGTTGATAGATTAGTGATTCCCGAATATATTGCATTTGCAATATTACTGATCATTTTGACTATCGATGAATCTTTAAAGAGTTCTCTTTTATGTACATATTTTAAAGCAACTACCGGAGAAATATCTGTTACGAATTTACGCTAGTATTTAGTTGATAGAACTAACAAAACTTAACCAGGTACTGCCTTTACTCATTTTCGAAAAACCTAAAATTTTTAAATTGAACTTTAGAAATAAAAATGTTTCTTGAAATCTCGCTTTAGATTTTATTGAAAGGAAAATGATTCAATTTATATTTTCAGTCAGTGAAATATTTTTGTGTATTTCAAACAAAAGTATTCTTGATTAGAAACTCCAAAAGTTTGAAATTTTTTTAATTTTTCTCATTTCCATTTATGTACGATCGAGGCACGTAAACAAAAATCAATTTTTGGTTTTAAAACTTTCAAAATTAGAATATAAATTGTAACATATAATTATTAGAAACTTTAGCAAATTTAAATGTTGAATTAATCAGATTTACACAAGTATTACTTTTATAGCATAAAATTGAGAATAAAATTATTTCAGACAGTGTTGCACATTCTGGCCATTCCCTTGTATTTTGACATATTGTCGACATCTCGACACTTGTAGGGAAAGATATGTATAGTGACTAAAATACAACATTGTCAAAATTTTTCCGCTGGTAAGAAACCGTGAAACAGATGACATTTTCATGAACAACAAAGAAATTACTATACGCAAATTAATATTAAAATAAATGTCGGAAACCAGGAGTTGGATAGATATTGAAAAGACAAAAGTTTATAAGTACGAAAAACAGATAAGAATGAATGGAGAGCTAAGATATTTCATATTTTCAAGAACCACGGTATTATGTACGTATTTATTTATGCTTATTTTTTAATTTTTTTGCTTGAATTCTCTGATCATTTGAACGAACGTATTTGTACTTTTTTGCAAAGAAATTTCTTTTGATTTTAACTACGTTAATATCTAGTTATCTCACCACTTTCTTTTTTTAATTGTAGTAGATATACCTACTTATCGCTCGATTTCACTCCACCTTAATTTTTTTGAACAGGAGTCGAGGTGATCACCTGTTTCCTGTTTAGGAAAGGGGTTCCTGTCTTTCACTTCCGCCTTTGGTCTTGTGTGTTAGTTCAGTTGGAAACTCTTGCAGTTGATGACGATGGTAGCACGTTCTCTATTCTTGAGGGTAACGGGTTGGCAGTTTCTGTTGCTAAGCCTGATCGGTAATTAGGAGCTCGAACTCTTGCGAAGGTCTTGAGAGGTCGCTCTGACTGGGGAAAGCTGAATAATATCGGGGTTCCTGTAGTGCCATATCGCGCATGGACGGGCGTCCTTCACGAAACCTGTAAAATCCCGAGTCCACATGATGTTGCAGGCTGCGCGTCTCCCATTCCTCACATGCTGCGAATAGTGATCGACTGATTCTACCCTAGGCCTCTCTCCTCAACCCAACACCATGAAAAAAAAAATACCAAACTCAAAAAACCAGCTACTCTCTGGAAAACGGCCAAACTCTCTCCGTGTCATATCTTACTAACATTCGCGGTATATGCACTAACCTTCTAGCAGAATCATTCCTCCAACCAACACATCTGATATCTTAGGCCTGTGTTAAACTAACCTTGAACCGTCTATCCTCCTCTGGTTCTGCGTTCCTGGTTACCTTCCCCTCTTCAGGAAGGACTCCAACGTCCATACGCATGGGCTTCTTTTTGATGTATGCTCGAACACCTCCCCCTACAGTAACATCTCGAATCCCTGAACCAGTCTTATAAGCCTATCTCTCACTTCCAAGATCCGTTATGACCTCTTTCTTCCTCAGCCCCCTCCTCCTCTGACTGTTCAGTACTTGACGGCATCTCTGACAATATCGACAAGGCCACTTCTTCTCACCCATCTGCCCATATTTTCATAAAGTTTGGTGAATTTAACGCCCACGACACTAAGTGGCTCGAAAACTCGGTAGCCGACAATTGATAAGGTGTCCACCTAATTATTCAATCTCCTCAATCCCTTATGCAAGTGGTGAACTTCCACGCATTTATCTCTAGCCCTAACGGAAGGGACTCCCTACTAGAACTCGGCTTCACTTCCGCCCCAAACCTCACTACCAGACAGCTCTGCCCTCTCGGAAATTCGACAACGCCGCAGTTTCTCTGTCAACATCATGTTCAACTCCACTCCTACACAAGAAACCCAGACAAGCAGAATATGCTGGCCGCTGGTCAAGGAGCAGACTGGGATTCGTTCCAGACGACTTCCTTTGCGACGTCCTCGAACAATGTTTTTACTTTTCCCCTGAAAGACTGTGCATCAGAGGCCTCCTCCTGGTTTTAAGGCTGGCATCGATGCTTTCATCCCTGCCGTTAAAATTTCATCTAAATCTCATTCGTCTCCTGGTTCTCGTCTGCTCGGCCGTCATTGCCCACCGGAATTACTCTTCCGGCTTTCACGCAGCCAAGCGTTTGGACCAGCCAGCCGCTTTTCTACCTGAACTCAAAATAAGTCTAAAAAGATACTTAACGAAGCTGGTGATGCTGTTTGCTCCAGCACTTAATATGAAAAACTGCCAAACACCAAAAACTGTAAGCAAGTGTTCTTGAAATATCAAATCAGTTGAAAGATATTTACTTTGTTAGTCTTTCAATAATTAAATATGCAAAATAACTAAATTCAAATATTTCAC
Source organism: Ascarosepion bandense (assembly GCA_037127315.1). Taxonomy (NCBI): domain Eukaryota; kingdom Metazoa; phylum Mollusca; class Cephalopoda; order Sepiida; family Sepiidae; genus Ascarosepion; species Ascarosepion bandense. Next base: position 2,821 of record JBBBDQ010016924.1, on the reverse strand, counting down.
TAAGGAAAAACGTTTTCGAATCTTCTTATCTGAGGATCAAACATATTAATCTATTTGTAATTTTCAATATCAAAAACTCTTTACTCTGCTTTCAAAATCCAATTCATTAAAGGTTAATGACGTATTAACATAGACACACATTCAAAAATATTCGATTTAAGAATAAATAAAATACTTAAAAGTCCTTTTCGTAAATAAATCTTACACACAAGGCTGGTGGCTAGTCAATGTTTTAAGAAAGAAATAAATTTATTTGAAATATAAAATGAATTCAAAATATATTTTCATTATAAATAAGTAAAGATTAAACCCCTTCTTAACATTCCAAAGAGAATTCTATTGAAAAAATACTAACTTTTCTTCATAAGACAAATAAAGGGGAATTCTCAGTCGTTACGTAGATATTCTGCTATAAAATCGGGCTCTCTCACATCTAAGTCACTTTCTTTGATAACGTTCAACTGTTGAATCGTCAATTTTGTGTCTCTTGCCAACACAGCACCACAAAGTCAATACAATTATTAGTGTTTATCATATTTTTATATTCATATTTTGTGAACAATTTCGAGGTCTAGAGAGTTTTGCTAAAATAGGAATCTGTATTTCGTATATTTATTTTTTCCCGATGTCTTACCAATTAAACTACTTCAACTACTGTAAAACTTTATATTTAATTATTATATATTATTAATTATTTTAATATTTTTTACAGATCATCATGTCTGAAAAACTCATCTTTTCTTTTGGCTCTCTGCGTCTTCCACTGCCTTCGCAATGTGAATAATTACGGTCAAGTCATGCATAATCGTTTTATACATTTTATCAGATCTTTTTTTACTTTTTTTTAACTGATCTGCAATTGCTTTGCCCAAATGCTATTTTCAGAAATTCTCTAAAAGAGATTTCATCTGATATGTATATATATTGCAATGATGAAAAATAAATTTATTAAATAATCATATTATCTACAGTAAAAATAATTTTAATCGAAAACTATTATATTGTTGACAATGTTTTTGTCTCTTTTTTCAGTAGAGCACGTCATCGCAGAGGAACAGCAAGAATCTTCGGTGAAGATGTTCAAGCGACTGAGGAGACAGCTACAGAAGCTGCCGCCGATGCCGATGCTGAAGGCAGCAAGGAGTCATAGACATTTGAAATACTGGATTGATGGAGCCATTTTCATTTTGCTATTGTAACAGCCTCAATGGCAAATAAAAGTAGATTGTTGATTTGAATTTAACGATTTGTCCTTATTTCATCACTGATTTTAACATATCAAATGATTTGTAAAACTTTTTCGAATTTGACAGAATTTAGAGAAATATTGTTTATGAAATATACATTTCATTTGGACGTGAAAAATGTGAGATTTTTATCCGTGTTCATTCTCAATATAATTTTTTTTGGTTCTCTTGGTGTTGGGCTTCTAATTTATTGGTGTTAATAAAGCATCGATTTGTGAAAATGTCAGTCCTTTTCAAAATGGCTCATATTTCGGTGACTTTAACAAATATATTAAACTGTGTGCCCAGATTAATCGCACCCAACGCATAAAAATCATTGATGATATATCTCTAAAGCAAAGAAATTATTCAAGAACATCACAAAATAACTGCCTGAAACTAAATAACTATTTAAACATCTTTATTTCTTAAGTTGTGACTGTAATGATTCTCTTTGCACACACTTTAAACGGATATAGACGGACACTAGATTCGAACCCAAGGATGGGTATTTGGAAGATATCTATGTGCATATATTTTTGTTCCCCAAAAATCAATTTTCTTCTTAGTTTAGGAGGGGCTGGAGAAAGAGAGAGAGAGAGAAAGAAAGAGGGAGAGAGATGTATATAAAAGAAAGAGAAAGTGAATGCAGCATGTACTAGACACTGGGGTGGCCTAGAGTAGAGAGTCCTTTGAACAGATAGTGTTTCCGAGCAATCACAGTTATTATGAGATTGTTTTTCTTCGTTATGTTGTGGAATGAAAGGCTTCACCCGATTCTCCACTAATTTGCTTTGAAATACTTTCAGTTCATTTGGAATTCTACGTAATGATGAAGATAGCTAGTGACAATTTGTTAACTGCGTGGAATTTAGTTTTTCTAACATTAGTAGTCGTAATGAACAGAAATGAGCCATTGATTCATTAGTTTCCATGAATTCTTATGTTATGTTAATGATTATTTTAGTGTTGTTTTATTTATCCATTCGATAAATAATAAAAAGTAAATTCAGAATAACATAGAGTAGCATTATTATTATTAATGGAGTGTTTGAAAAGGAGAAAACATATTGGTATTCTCAACTATTCAAAGTCCAATATAGGCGTTAATATATTCATGGAGAACTAAAATATTAATGAGATGGAAGAAAGGATGAAAATATACAAAAATAATCTACCTCAAATAAGCATTTTATACACAACATTGAAATAAGAAGATGCACACACAAACACACACATATACATAAACACACACACTCAAACCTACATATAATATATATATATATATATAGAGAGAGAGAGAGAGAGAGACATACTCAGCCTTTGTATATATAGGTTGGTGAGAGAGGAAATTGTTGTTATTTTATATTTCAATTTCATGCATGCACATTGATTTTATCTAAATTCACCGTGTAGTACGGTCAGTTGGGCACATTTTGTGAGAAAAAAAGCAACACACACACAATTCATTTCACTAGAAATTCGGAAATAGTACAATGTCCTGTTTGCATTCGAGCTGAAAATTCAATACAAATATTTCCGAGTGTCTCAGTATGAAAACAGTGCATTTTTAATTTATATGTAGAATAGTTATT
>JBBBDQ010016910.1:0-19069 GCA_037127315.1 Ascarosepion bandense | reverse complement strand
AGTTAACCATGAAAATCTTATTGTAATATTTAAATGAGAAATGGAAAGACATTTGTCACTTTGTTTCAACAGAACTAACATCTTGCTTGCCTTTTCGTTTGACTTTATCACGGATACAGAAGCGTAATAAAAAAAAAACTAATTCCAAGATCTTGATTGAATTTCTCGTCTGACTTTCATTCTCGAGTTCCTATCCACGACTGGAGCTCAAATTAGCAACTAATAATGAAGAAACTTGATGTGTAACTTTTTACACGCCAATCGCATTTTTCTTATGCACGCATAATCAATCGAAAGCGATTGCGGATATGACAGCTTTCACAAAGCGGATCAAAAGATCTTTTTATATTCGCTTAATTCTGACGTGACTGTAGTGCAGTGATATCAACTTGGAACGAGAATGTCGAGACAAGTTCAATCCCAGTCGTATTCGTTGCATTCACTTACGTGCAAATACCCTTAAAATTATTAATCTGTCGCTTCCCTCGAGCTATGGGTTAAATAGCAACACAGATTGGGTTCTGTGGCCTTGGTTGGCAACCATCTATCGCAGAAAGTAATGACAACCTACTCAAGAGAAAAATCTTCTGCCCAGTCATGTCTTTCGAGACATGATCGTCTGCCGTGTATAACGTATGGTACTCTTGGGTTCAACGGACTTGAGTCGACCGCACATGTTCTCATTTTATATTTTGATTAAACTAGCTTTAATCTTTTGGAATAGCAATGTGACTGAAAACTCTTAGATATTTAAATTTTCAGGAAAACCTTTTCTAGGTTCTCTCAAAGAACCTAGGAAAGTGTGACTTCTCTTAATCAAATGGGTAAACGAAGTCAACACAAATGGGTTTAACGAGCAGCACGAATCTTCTGGACTAAACCATGTACTCTTTCTGCAGAAATGTTTAATTTCCAGTGTTCTGGGTATTGAAACTTTTCAGGGGTCAATCGGAAATTCAGGAACAAAAATGCGTCTAAACGGACGCCAGCGTTTCTGAAACATAATTTTTGTGCGACTTGTATAGAAAATACTTTGTAATGAAGGTTGTATTGTTAGTTGACCCTTCCGTTTTTGTAAAATACCAAATTTCCTGTTCTTTCAATGAATACAATCTCTTAATGTGTATATCAAACCATTTTCTAGCTCTTGCCTTTCTTCTCGGATGACATTTCCAAGTCAATATTTTGTCGCGTTTTGTTTAACTTGTCCATTTTGTCTTTATAGCTTAGTATTTACCATCATATTTCTCGCTCACAAGTCAGTTACAGTGTTAACTGGTTATCCTCTATATTTTCTTAAATATAATTACCAATTGGTCACTAACCTTGTGGACCTTTCACTAAACAAAAAGCAAGAAATCCTTCTCCCTGAAAATTTCAAAACATCTTTCAAAGGTGAATTCCTTTGTTTCAATTTTAAAGATAAGACGTTCATTATCGCTTTGAATATTAACTTTATTTAGGACTGTTATATCTTTAACAGTCGTGGCCTTTTCAGTAATTATGTATTTTTATTTTTTTTCTCTGAATCTATTTACTATCACTTCTTTAAAAACAATAATATGGGAAGTAATAAGATCGGTGCGTATTATTCCTCCGACCAGGACCGGGCCGTTTTGACCACGCTTTCAATAACACGAGTAAACTAAGCTCAATTGAGTAAAGGATGAAAATTTCATGTCATTTGGGTTTTTCCAAATCCGTGAATTTGTTTTACTCATGCTACAACGCCAAGAACAATTGACTTACCTGTTAATTATTCACACCCCCTACACTTTTTTTTTCCAAATCTTCACGATAAAATTGCCGCAAAACATTAAGATGGAATGTTTTATTTAAAATTGTTTATACAGTTTTTATGGCACAAGGCCGCAAGAAAAGGGTGGGGAAAACTCTGGTTGGTCTTTCATTATCTACATTATACCTAGCTTAATCTGACTGTGACTCGGACATACTGTACAATTTTTTTTTCAATCACCATAAAATCTCTATCCACTAACACCAATCCATCATGCACCACAATACCGCAATGCATTCTGGGGACCTAAAAACAACCCAGATGTACATAAAAATTACAATTTAAAAAATTTTTTTTTTATATGGTACAAAAATATATAAAAATTCTATACATAAAATGACATGACGGGGAGGGGAAAGGAAAACAATTTTCCGGAAAAAAAAAAACTGAAAATATAAGACATGTTACCTGGACCCAACTCCACCTCAAAACAAAGAAGGTTGCCAGCACTTGCCCAAGAGAAAATCAAAAGGCTCTCTTTTCTACAGGAGGAAGAGAAAATAAATTGGACTGAGGGGAAAATATAATACTGACCCAGACGAGATGAAACGTGACCAAAAATTAAACGGAAGTGGGAATCTTGAGCTGGATCATAACAAAAGACAGTGCCGGGAAACACTCGCTGACATTAACCAGGTACACAAAAAGGAACTTACCTTACCCAGGGGGGAGGGTTCGAAAGGAATTCACCCCGACGTATCAGGCAGGCCTAAAAGAGAAAAATCAAGGCTAGCCCCAGTCACGCGCACCACAGGCTTGCCACATTTATCCACTCTTTGCCAAATCTGTCGGCGTCAACCGTTTCCAATCAGTTTTAACCTTCATTTTGGAGCTGATGCTCAAAATATCGGATCAAATCCTGATGTGAAAGACACACCCCGCAAGACTTCCTCCAGTTGCGTCGTCCATGTCACCATTCGAGCCGTGGCTAAGAATAGAAACACATCTGCTTCACTCCGGAAAATCGGGGGCGACACACTCACACGTGCGTATACGACTAATGAGCAGGAGCTCAGCGGCGGCGCGATACGAGCACAACCTCGCCGACACGATCCCACAACGGACGAACCTGCGAACAATGGTAGGCGTGCGAGACACGCTCTTGAACCAAGGTTGCAGCGTTCACAATCTGGCAAATCCGCCATGCCCTTTTATGAAACGCATGTCATTGAGACAACCGATTCCGAGCTAATCGCCAGATCAGAAAACAGCCAAGATGGGTTCCTTGCACTAGTGCCCAAGACCAATACGAGCGAACTATCTCAGATGCCGAGCTTCTCCCGTAGTGGGTCCTTTGCGACACTCACCACTAATCTCCGAAAGAAGACTTTTCTAGCTGTGAAATGTCACTAGACCGTGGAATAGCCCGCAAGGCTTTCCTTCCTACACTCGGGAGGAAGAACGCTCGTCGCCTGCGAGGCTTAAGTTGCACTGCCCAGATAGGGGAGTGATAGTGAGGCTAGACAACATAACCCTCATTACCCCCGAAAGCAACCGATCTTCCATCAACGCGCCTGAGAAAAACCACCTTGAAGCAAGCTTGTGACTCTCCAAGTGCGGCATTCCCAGACCCCATGACACGGACGTTGGTAACACACCTTTGTCGACGTGATGGTGCTCTCCAAAGAGAATAGCAAACGTCGGATCGCTCCTCACGTCCATCATAAAGGGGAAGTACAGACAGCCGGTAAAGGATCTTGGGAAAGATATGTAGAACACACCTCTGCCAAGCCCTTTAAGGACAAATTCCTTCGACGCCAAAATCACGACCGACGCGCCGACTTTGGCCTGTATTTCAGACCAATTTTTCAACTGTAAGTTCATTCAAAAAAACCACACTCCAAGAATGCGAACAGGACCGTCCGTCCAGTCAGCGGGCCCTGCAGGAACTTTCCAGCATTCCCTTGTACCGTTCAAGCGTCTTCTGTACCGCCTGTCACCTGCACACAAAGTCGTTACGTCATCAGTGTCGAATCCCCGGCTCGAGCACCACCAGGGACAGCGATTCCGCGTAGGGCCGGACTGTACGTCCCGTCTTTTAGCCGGCGAAGGAGAGGCTCCAACGCCAAGACAAAGTAAGGACGACAGTGGACAACCCCGTCGGACCGACCTAGACAGCGCAAAAGCGCTCGACAGCTTCCCGTTCTCTGTACCGCGCCGGGGGGAGTGATACAGGAGACAATCCAGCGTAAGCTGTAGGAATGCGGCGGCCTGCGTGATTAAAAGGTAAGAAGACACGTCCTCATCAAAATTCCTTGATTGACCCAAATTGATCAGCGCAGCATTATCGTCGTCTTTTACACCCTTTTGTGGGATCGTGCGGATCAAGTGCAGGTTGCTCTGAATTGTTCGGCCCTTCACAGCACAAAGTCTGATCAGGTCCCAACAGACTCTGCAACTAGCTGCAAGCGGAGAAGGTCAGGACTTTGGCCAAAATCTTTAACCAGTTAGCAGAGCAGGCCTGTAACCATCTAATTCCCCTCTAACATTCTTGCCTTTTCCTCAAAAGCGTGACCACACTTCTGGTAGAACAGGTTGGGATGGCCCCCTGCTGGAACCAGTTGTTGAACACAACAGTCAAGATCGGGACAAAATGTGCGACCGCCTCAAGTACAATTCATAGGGCAAACCATCCAAACCAGGCGACTTGCCATCGCTGACCTTCTTCAAAGCCGCGTAGACTTCGCCGAAACGCCTCACATATCGTCAGTCGACCGAAGGAGATGCCCCGCCGGGTCGCGCACCTCTCGAATGCAGCGATCGCCGCCTCGACGAATTTCTCCCTGCGCAGATACGCGCCCAAGCTCACAGCTTTGGAAGACATCTTATGTCCAATTACCTGATCCAAGTAACGCTCAAGGGCCTCCTTAGCTATCTTGAGGGGATCCTCACCAACCTCCGCCCGGGAGTAATTAGCTCAAGTGTTTTCGCCTTGTTGGCTATATTGAGTGGCGAAAGACCTAATGCTATCCTTAAGGTTCTCCCACCACTTACTCCCAATGTCTCCTAGTTAACGCCTGCTGCACTAATTAGCTGGCACCGAAAGTCCTGCCTGCCCAGTAAGGACTGATTGAACTTCCAGTAACCAGCCATTCTAGCCCCAATTCTAACGCTGTCGGCACAAACAAGTTTGTGATCCATGGGTCCCCAACCTTTTGTGAACGTTAGGCATTCTAAGAAGTCTGTCGGCTTCTCTAACACTCTATCCAGGTAGCTAACTACCTTGGTAGAGGGCCAACTACGCGCCCACGTCCACATACTCCCACCGGATGATCGACCCGGTATCTATCAACGAAGCCAAAATCTCAATGATGTTAACCAAGCTACGATCACCTCTCCTCCCGCTACCCCCTCCCTTTATCCCATTTGGGGTTCATACAGATGGCATTCCAGTCCCTCACTAGGATTAGTCGCGTTGAAACCCACCAGAAGGGCTCCAACAGTCAAAAAAGACCCGCTCACCTTGATCATTGGGCGCATAAACCGCAATCAACCGGAACGAGTTGCTTTTCACTGCCATATCGGTCACAACTGCAACCGGCCCTGGCACCGACATGGGAAAGGTCCACTCGCATCTAGGGTATGTCTGACCAGCAAAGAAACGCTCTGGCATGCCGGTTCCCATATGCTGAATAAACGACAGTCATTAGACAGCACATAAGAATTTTTAGACCTGAAAAATAGAAAAGAGACTTACTCTAGTCATATACCGGATAGAAATCTCTGGTGGCAGGGACACCGACGGACCGTCCAAGGGAACCGTTCCTACGTCTGATGGAACCGTCTGCCTTGGACAATCCCGCCAACGTCTGTAGGGTAGGTTATTGATTAATCTTCTATATAAGCAGGGATGGGGAGGAAGAACTGGGAAACCCCGCAATAATTCTAGACATTTTGAGTTCAGAGTTCAATTCTGTACATTATCTTTCTTGTAGAACTCAGTTGGCTTCATTTATGTGTCTTGCACTTTCAGGTTACCTCAGCATGAACCAGGGGTAAGCACGCCGGGGCCTTGAGTTTTAGGGTCTTCAGTGGACTTGCCATCCACCAAAGTTAGCTTCAGCATGGGCTTTCATAAATGATGCCTCCTAGGCCGACCAGTCCCTGATATGTCCTTTTGATAGTCTTTCATTAGCTCTTCTCCCTGGGGAAGGGAACTTTTTTTTTTTCTTGAGAGTAGGAGTAGGGTGAGAGTTAAAGAAGTCAGTTTAAAGGTCGGGGACTGGGCATGTTTTTTGAGGGGGAGGAGGAAGGTTTCTTGCCTTATCCGCATAAGACGCCCTTCCGGCGATACTGGTAGGGATGAACATTTAGCCTTAGTGTACGCCGCTTTTTCACTGCTCCTACTCTTTCTGGGGCTTTTGGGGCTCTCTTGTTGATCTTCCTCCTCGTCTCGCTGCGCTTCAGGAGCATAGAACGCTTTGTTTCCATATCTTCCTTGCTTTCTTCCCCTCGACTTCCCCTGTGGAGGTGATTTGGGCGGCGGAGGTGGTTTCGGCGACGCGGGCGCCTTCGATGACACAGATTTCTTTTTTTGCCGCGGAAGGGACTTCTCCGTGGTGGGACGCGTTTTCCTTTTCAACTGTCTGCCATTCTCCACTTCCTTTTGAAGGTGCATCTGCTGGTACTGCTGAAGGTACTGCTGGCTGTTATGCTGGCTGGCCTTTGGGGCGGGATTCTTTGCCACGCTTCCTACGCCCCGCAGACCTAACAAAACAGTCTCTCCGCCCTCCACCATCGCTGATACATTGACCGGCCCTTGCAGGTGAGAATGTTTGGGATGTCAGTGAACTCTTCCGAGTCATCGTCACCTGCAGGGTCATGTCGCCAGTCATAAATCCTGATTTCTTAATCACCGATGATACATCCGCCACCTTTCCATATTTGAAGAAGGGCGCCCATGTGATCTTCAGTGATGTCCATGGAACCCCGTGCAATGTTTAAGTCTTGTACGCCATGTGTAATTCGTCGGAGGCCGGAGCGTTTTGGTAGTGAGGCGTTCCGGCCAACTACTTGGCTTCCTCCGCTGTGCCAAGCAGGACGTCCCACATAGCGTGGTTCCTCCTTGGCTTTAATTTTGAGTGACTTGATAGCTTCGATGTTCTCCTACTGACACCCACAAACTTTTGGGTCTTTGGTCAGCAGGGAGATTATTCTTGGTTCAAATGCCGACAGGTTCTCCGGCACACAGCAATTCGGTGCCCGAAATATTTCGCGTAATTTCTCCTGGAGCCCTTTCTCACGTTCCCACCCCTTCCAACCAGAGGTGGAAGGAGTGGGCGATTCTGGCCTTTTCGGGTCCATCGAATGGGACTGCCAAATCTCTCCTTTTCCTCCGCTGACATGGACACCGTTTCTGAATCTTGACCATTCGTCCGTGAGACCTGCCACTCATTCTCTTCTCCACACTTATCGTGCCGATGTGGAAGGCATTGAAGCCATCGATTGGACTCGGTGAGGTATTATGTCGTCTACCCGGCAAGATCTCCCTGACGATCCCCATCGTTGTCTCCACAGGACGCCGTTGTGGAGGAACCGAACCTAGCCTCTCCTGGGTCATTGTCCTCCAGTCATCGACGGAGGCCGATCGCCAACACCTTCCCTGCGAACCGAAAACCGACACTTGAAGCTGTTAAAAGAATCGCCAACACAACTTCAACTTATTGAGCACAGATACTACACTTTGATCGCCTTCAAAGGTAGAAGAATAACAAGAAGACTTAACGAACGCACGGGATGTGTTATGCAAGACAACTCCTAAGATGGATTTGTTCTATTGTGACAGGTCACTAATGTAATCTGTATTTAAGATGGAATGTTCATTGACAAGTCTGTATTTAGACACTGTATTTTTTTCGCATTTTTTAAGTTAACCTTCAATTCGTTACATATAATCCATTATTGGACATAATTAGAATACAATAACATTTATATTATATTTGGAATATATCTCTGAAAATTAAGTAGATTTGAGGTGGCCCAGTAAACCCTTACACCGACCCTGGTTTGATAATTGAAGGTAATCTTCTAACAAAGAGTTAGATTTTAGGTTTTGTTCTGTAGTCCGCCATTCTTTTGGTTGACGTTTTGGAATTTTCTCGCTCTCAGCTGCAAATATTTAATTGGAGCTTCTGATTACGCATCCTGACTATTTTTTTGTTTGCGTTATAGTTTATATTCAAGTCATCAGGCTAATATGGTTCTCCTCGAATTAGCGTGTCAAATCCCATTCTTCTGATTGAACAATGTTTTTAATCCTCTTTTCAAGAAGATTCGATTTTTATTTCCTCTAGTAATAGCGTCGGCATTTAGAAATAGTCTGTGAAATCAAGACACCCTAAAAATGTTAAAGTTGAACACTTCATTGGTTATCCTTGCTTGTAGGTAAGGTTTTGTTTTATAGCCTCGCCGTGCCGATCCTGGCACATTTCATTGTTTGTGGTCAGAGGCGAGACTACGACATCTCACGGGAATGTTACTGTAAGTGTTCGATATAGGGTGGGATGAACAAAACGGGACCTCTTGATAAAAACTGCTTCAACTTCCGCGTTTTCTCAGTCTGATTATATAGGGTGTTCCATTAAAATGAATCGTAGTAAATAGGTTATTGGCAGAATTTTATTGATTTCACTTATTGATCATCTTATTTGAGTCATATAACATGTTGGGGGAGGGGGTGGGAAATAGTCTGGGTCGTCCGTCATGGCTTCGGCGTCACACTTCCTCTCGATGGTCAAAATCTCGGCAAGTGACTGCAAGCACCCCGCCAAGATCTTTGCCAAAAATCTTTAACTCAGGTTTAGCATATAGGCTTGTAATCATCTTGGAGCCCTTCCCTACACTTTGACTTTAGCGCACCACCCTCTGAAATCTGGTCGGGCACGGAACTAGTTTCGAACACCTCACCGTCAATATCGGTACAAAGATGTGACAGCCTTGGTACACCTGTAGGGTAGACCATCAACCGGAGACTTTGTACATGCTGGTTCCACTTCAATGCCAAGTGAACTTCTACCCTCCGTGATCCCACTCTTGTTGCTTCAGTCGGACTACGAGGAAAGTCGGGTAAAGACCTTGCGAAACTCATCACTGACACAAGGTTCTTGGTAAAGCGGTTTCCGAACTGCCGCCGAAACGCCTCGCACGTATTGTCGTTCGACCTCAGAGGAGCGCACTCGGGTCTTGACCATCTCGAATCTATAGATGGTCACCTCGACGGATCTTTTGCGCGATTCGGAAGTCTGTTCATTATTTCTGTTAAACACCTTGGGTCCATACTTAAATGACCCTGGTAACGCTTTCTAGCCAACCGTCCCAGGACCTGCCTATTAATTCTATTTCTAGGGGATCCCACCCCTACCTCTGCCCGAGACAGACACCCAAGCTGCCTCGTTACTGTTAGCCTTAGCTCGGAAGAATCGATGGATATAAGTCGGCGGTGAAAGACCTAATGCTATCCTTTAAGCCTCTTCCACCATCCATTTTTGATACCCTCCCCTACTAATTTCCGCAGCACTAATCTAGCTAGCTGTTGCTGTAGTTAAGCTTGTCCAGCCAGTCTAGGCTCTCTCCATCTAACGCCAGTTCGGGCACTTTGTGGCTGTCTAGCCTAACCAGTGGAACGATCTAGCAAATATAGATCCCCCCTGTCTCTCCACCATCCAGTTTCTTGCTCTTGAAGTAAACGTCGCGGTTCCTTTTACTTTTCTCATTTTCCTTTCGTTGGGTTGAGCTGGTTGTTGCTTTTCTACCTCCTCCTCCTCTGCTACTGCCTTTTCCTTAACCGGTGCTACCGAGGTTTCCAGTGTCAGCACAGGATTCTTTGTAGGTCACGACTTTGGCAGATGTCCTGCCACCCAACATGTCCGACAGTGTGTCCTGCTCTCTACTGTAACAATTTTTTTTTTTTTTTTTTACCCCGGTAGATTAGAATTAGGTCTCAGTAGAATCGTCTTAGCCTCCTCTTCAGAAAAGTACGTCCCACATGGCACGGATTGCTTAGCCAATATTTTAGGCAATATTTTGAGTGCTTGTGAGGGTCTCGTCCATCATCTCTACAGATGCCAATGAACTTCAAGGTCTTCCCGCTCGTAGTTGTTCGTAAGGATATTCGCCTGGCTGGCATAACATTTTAGTGCCTCCGGTACAGTAACGAGTTCATTAACCCTAATGAACTCCTGGTACTTAGATTATATTGGCCGTAGGAGACTGTGCCCCCGCTAGTATTTTTTTTTTTTTTCACTAGTCTTCTAAACGGTTGGTACTTGAGGTACCATGGATTCAACATTTTACTGGGGAGACTCAGCCATTGTGGTCTAACCCAGCAAAACGCAGTGTAACCAAACTTCGGTTAACCAAACCTAACAAAGACAAAATTAGAGGTATAAAAAAAAAGACACTATTCGACGACCAATCACTCATTACAATTTCTTCTATTCACCACCAGAACCCATCCGTCACCTTCCAATCCTTCAATACCAATACCACATATTTTCTGTGGCACCCAAAAGATGGAACAAACCCACATGACATAAAAAAATTGGTTTTATCTACAATAATAGGAAAATACTTAAAATTTAATGTAAATAAAAAAGGCGGGAATGAAATACCCAAAAACTAAATAACAAATATTCAAATTGAAACTAACAAGTGTTAGTAGGACTTGTTTGTTTCACAAACTTTCAGAATGACTGCTGTATTCCGGCAAACGGCGAAATCAAGTTGCACATTCGATAAGACGGGAAGGGAGAAAATAACAGAATTGGAAAATCAAAGACTAACCGAGTCAAAAGTGAACCAACAACGAAACTGAGGATTGGGAATCTGGACTTGGATCATAACAAGGGAAAGCCGGGAACAGGCTAGGAACGCATTAACTCACATTAACTCGGTAACAATAAAAGAAACCAACTTAGCCAGGATAATGTTGCAGAAAACCACCCATTGTACTAAAGACTGGGGCCCCATCTGCTGAACCAGAATTGCTATAGTCAACCACCATTTGCTAAAATCTGTCGATATCAACCGCTTTCAATTCTAGATCTGATCTTTATCTTGTTGATGTTGAAAGAATCTAATCAAATGCTAAGATTAATGTTCATATAGCAATATCCGGGCACTAAAATATCAAAAAACCAAGAAATCATTGTTTCCAAAACGAAGAAAATGTTTTGCCTAAATAAACGCGAAAAAACCTTGGAAAAAAAAACAAGTATAGGCGAATGAGATTTTGACATTTCTAGCTAGATGAATTTGCCACAGAATGAATGTCTTTCGTATTTCCTCATCAATGACCTTACGATTAATCTGGAACTTGTAATGTGTCATCCAAGAAAAAAACCAAGTTTGGCTTGTAGTAGCTACCACTTCGGCCACCCGGGCCATACTGGGGAAGAGTCTGGAGGAGGGTCCATAATATCCATAATCCCAAAGGTAACTCTGAATTTGCCGAACATGTATATATCAGTTTGTCATTAGTGTGTTCGCCAACTGCTTCGCCTCCTCCTCCGTCAGGAAGAGTATCGTCCTCGCATGGCCATTGGCTTCTTCTTGCCAACATTTTACGGGACGTGCTTAGCCTTTGGAGGCCCTTTCAAGTTTCCCTGCTCACCCATAACAACTTCTGTGTTTTGTGTCTTTGGTTAGCAGGAATGATCATTGTTTCCAGTGCTTGTACTGATTTACCGAGACGAACTGCGATAATATTTTTCTTTTTTTTTGTGAGGGCGAAATACGCCTCATCATTCTTGAGAACAACTTCCTCGCCGAGGTTCAAAGGTACAGGCAAAAAATATCTTGGCCTTTTGGCCTCCTGCCATCTTGACGGTACCTCCCAAACTTTCCTTTTTTTAAAAATCGTCTGTTGCTCGTTGGGAACCGGACTACCAGAAAAGAAAATGAAAAATTGAATTCACTAGTTGCGTCAAGTTTCCATGAAAAGAATTCGAGCCGTAACTTAATACAGGATCGCGACACAAAACACACAACGAAACCATCATGGCTAGATCACTTTCTCGACGTTCCACGTGGATTATTGTATACTATAACTTTTGGCACAAGACGAATATCAGCGAATAAAACTGAGATCAGTGATCAGTAACTATCCCGTACCCAATAAACGATTCACGACCCAATCATTCTCGTAATTTTCCATTCACCATGAAAGCCCATCCATCGTCAAATTAATCCACTATTGCCAATGACCATAATACCTCATAGTCTCTCAAGGCAGGACACAGTTGAAAAGTTCCCTGTCCAATGAAACAGAACAAAAACAAGGAATAAAATGTACGTAAAACAAATCGCGTCCCACTGCCTCGTAGAATATTTCTGACATGGATTCTATCAATGTTGAAAAAACAAAAAAACAATCCACATATCGTTTTCAACATCTACACTAGTTTGTTTGAATTCAAACAAAATCGAGAAGTGCCCGAAATGTACACGTTTCCTAGAACCAACACTGCTGTCAGTTTTATTAACTTTTCCCGCCGAAATCTCCCACAAAAAGACTGGAAGTTGTTATTTGGAAAGAAAATTAAAGAAAATCGACGTTAAAACTTAAATTCAATTTAAAATTAGTTATTGGAACACCCGGCTGTCGGAGAAAGCCTTCAAAACCTTCATCGGCCATTCTCAAAATTTGTTTGAACTAACCAGTTCGTTAGTCGTCTACATCATTGTCGCCAAATCTGAATAACAGGTGTAATTAAAGCTCATATCCGATTTGCCATCTTCATTTTTTCTTGTTCTTTGTTCGACCAGGAGACATGTGGCGAACATGTTAAATGGAATGTGCCTGGCTTTCATTTTGTTGCCTTCTACAACAGGCTTCGTTGCCTTTCCCTCTGGTCTTCCAGTGATTTCGTTGGAGATAATAAGTTTGCAGAGAGAGCTATTGGAGGGAGTGAGCACCATTTGAGGGACATATTTATAAGAGCTGTGGTATGCTAATTTGGAAGGTGAATGGAGAAGAAGCTGGCTTATGGGGAAACTTCGGCTGTACTAAAGATTGTGGACGAGGTGTACTTGATTTTTTTTTTTTTTTTTTTTTTTTTTTTGTGTGTGTTGTTCACATGACCTGGTTACAGTATATTGTGTCTTTTATTTTCGGAAGGAATGGAGATGGGTTTTGGGTTTTATCATGGGGTGTTTCTTAAATGCTAAAAAGTTAAAATTAATGTTTCATCTTAAGGGTTTGTCATATCCTGGGTCGTACTATGTTGACTGGGTACCCTCTCTGTAGAAGAACTGGAGTCTCACCCTTAGTCCTGTCTGAGCCTTTGTCCTGGAGGCTTCTGGGGACTGAGATTCCACACAGAGCTTCCTCTCCTTTGCATTTTCCCACGACTTGATATTCCTTTTGCATTGTTCACTTTCTCCATGTTACAATGTGGTCTTTGGAGGATCCAACTGGACCCTTTGACCATCAGTTCAAATACCACACCATCATCTCAGTTCCCAGAAAAGTACTATTTACTAGGGGCATAATTACTATTGTCATTTCTAGGTACAAATGGCGTAAGCCATGACTGCTATTTCCAGAAATGGGTGTGAGAATTTCTACTGTGACCTTGGCCTGACGCTGTCGTGGGTATTCTGGGGTGGATAATGTGTTACCAGGTGACTGCATCACAGGGTCGTGGTCACTTGGCCCGTGAGGAGCAGAAGACATGTCTCCGTGGGTATGCAGAAATATCTGTTCTCATTTATGATCTGTTGGGGCTAACTGCATATCATGCATTTCCATCAATGTATCTTTACACAGATAAATTTTCTGTTTTTAAGCTTGTCGCAGGAGCAGAAAGACTGACACTGCATTAGTTTTAAAAATGCGTTCTTGTACCTCATGGTCACATCAGTAGCCTGTACACTGGTAACGTGATGAGGTGTACCATGCCCACTTTCTCAATGAACACTGCCGTCATATACTCGACAATGCATTTCGGAGGGAACTCAAATGATGATTTTTTCAAACATTACACCGGTGTTTTCTTTCATCTTCTCACTGGTACTTTTTCTTTGTTTTCAGCAAAGGGGAGGGAGAATTTATTTTTACCTTCATAGGACTCCCCACATTTGAAGATTTCTTTTCGGGGGCTGGAATTTCAGCCTCATTTTCTTCTATTGCAGATTGAGTGACCACCCCGGGGGCGTCAGGAAAATTTTGTGAATCCTCTACACTTTTCCCATCTCTGTTGAGGACTCTCGACTTCTCTCATAACAAGAGAAAACCCTGAACGATGAGAGGTATTCGATATTAACGAGGTACAAAGAGTACTTACCAGTGGGAATGTTCGTAGAAAATCACCCCGTTATATAAAAGATTGTTACCATTCGACGAACAGACTTGCTAGAGTCACTCACCATTTGCTAAAATCTGTCGATATCAATCGCTTTCCAAATCTGATCTTTATCTTGAGTTGATGCTGAAAGAATCTAATCAAATGCTGATAAGAATAACATTCATATAGCGAAATGCCTCCTTACGTCATCTAAATCACTATTCGTGTAATGGCGGAGCAAACGGTAAACGAGACGACGCATTATCATTCACACGCAGAATCCACACGAGTGAAAGATAAGGCAGCATGAACGACGAATGAAGCGGAAAGAAAACCACTTTATCTTGGTTTGATTTGCTATCATTTTGTTTCAAGTCACAATATTTTTTCTACAGGCACTAAAATGAACTGGCAAGGAATCTGGATACGACATTATTTATTGTACATGCGCCTAAATATGGCACAAAGCCGAATTTGGGGATGGGGAAGGCTGGTCTTCATCGCCCGCAATTTAACTAGCCTATTCACTTTCTGACTGACACACAATAAACCTTATATAATGCCGCATTTTTACTTAGCATTCTTTCTACGTCCACCATAATACCTCAGCGGCTCTATGTAGTCCCTACTTTCTGGCTCAATATGTACAATTTTCAGTGAGGCATGGTACGGAAAATGCTGTTCAATTACAAAATGTTTATGTAAATGATACAATATATACACAAGAAATTAACAAAATCATCCAGTAATAAAAGCCAGGTTCATGAGCTTCAAACAGAAAATGCTTGCCTGAAGTTAAAGCGAAAAAAGCCCTGAAGGAGAAGAATACACCAGGATAGGCGAAGGAAATTCACGGATTTTTCTAAACTTGCCAACCTTTTCTTTATGGAAGCAGAACATTGAAATTGCAGTGCTAAAAAAAAACTTTTAAAATTCATCACTAAAGTTGTAATATAGTATTCACTGAATGACCGAATGTCCCTTGTAGGACCAAAATCACCATCACTGAAATTAGATAGATATTCGCTCAATATTTATCCTTTTACGTTATAACACTTTCTTTTTTCAAAATTCCTCTAGCCCAAATATTTCAATAGCTTCCGTATTCACAATAGAACTTTCGTGTTTTCAGACAAGTAGTTAGAAAAAAAGACACTTTTAGTCATGGGTTTCTCACCACTCAACGAGAAACTGAGAAAGACTGTAGAGTTCCAAAAGAAACAGCCATAGTTATTTCTGATTAAAGAACACTGGAGGAGGGCAACAGATTTGCCACCGGGGGTGATCATGTTAGCAACAAAACGTTTTGCTGGTGGTCGTGTGTTCCAGACTGAAGGCAGTGAACTTCGTCTCAACATTGATCATCGCCACAATCATCGAAGGTTGGCCAGGATCTCCGAATTATCTGAGACAATTCGAATAGTCGAATAGCTTTATCAACTTTCTCATCTCCTATATTTTTTTTTCTTTTCGATATTGGTCTCACATCTTTGAAGATCTTTGGCAGACAATCTACGCCTCTTTCCGACAACCAGAATTCCTAAAATTAAGCATAAAATTTCAAGAAATTTGAAAAAACTGCTTGAGACTAGTACATAAAGAATTTAAGCCGTTATTTTTTATATTTTACTGATTGGCAGAATGTTTCTGTAAATTAAACTCGATGCCTTGCTGAACATGTCTTCAGTGTATATCATCAATGGTTGTTTTCAGATGATTTATTGATGAAGGCATTTTTGGCAAGCAGGTTTTGTCAAGTGCTCGATATCAAAATAAAGATTAAGCTTAAACAGAATTAATATTGAAAATGTCAGCTAAGTAGTATTAATTTCATTCGTGTCATAGGTGGAAATTCCGTGAAGGCAAAAAAATAAAACGTGAAGACATTACAATATTGCACTTTGACGAAAGTCATGATACAAAATAAAGCTCTTATACAGCGAGAGATCGATCGATCTTGAAAAGCTACTTAAGGTAATTTGTAAATATCCAGGCATGAAAGTAAGTAGGGCGGGGAAAAGTAAATGAATAAAAGTATCTTACCTTTTGGACCTGAGGCGATTTCGGCTTCCAGTTGCCGTCTTTCTTTCCAAAGTTATATTCTTTGCTTTTCTTTCAGATATGAAAGAAAAATCGTTTTCTTGATGTACTTAGTTGCCTCATCGAATGTTCTCTTTTTAGAGGCCTTTTGTCATCCTTCACTGGAGGTCCTGGAAGAGCATCGTCATGCCCTTCCTCCTTTCTCTTTCCCTGGTGGTTATGATGGGCACCGTTGCTTATCCTATTCTGTTTATTTTCCCCGTTCTCCTCGGCTAAAGGCACTTTAAAAAGAAATAAATCGATATACAATCAAAATTAAGTCGGTAGCTCATGTGATCGCAATACCTAAAATTTAATAACAAACTTTAAAAATTAATCTTAAGTAATTTTTACCAACCAGTTCACGAAGACCCAAGAGCATCGTGTGCCGCCCTCCTTTCTCTTCAATTTGGTTATGATGGGCTTTCCTCCTGGCGCATACATGTTTTGGTAAAAGCGCTTTAAAACCAAAATCAATATAAATTTTATTTCTGCCGGGACGACAATTCCTTTCAACTGCCATTCTGTCAACCTGACAGATATTTCCCTTTTGGAGATAATTTCTTTTTCTTGGAAGGGGTATTTTGTGCTTTTGCAATAGGTTAGTGTAGGGAATGGGAAGAGCTCTTCACTTTCGCAGCATATGTTAGCCGTTCTGGTGACTGATTTTTGATGGATCTTCAACTTCACCGTTTTACTTTGTCCAGAAAGCTTCTCGTGTTTTGAAACTTTCCTTGTCATCTCTTTCCAAAGATGAAGGCGGAGGCGCAAGCGCTTCATCAGTATCTATTTTTCTCCCTCTGTTGGCTACTTTAACCTTTTAGGAGGACGGCTGTTACTGTTTTCCTGCTGCTGTCCCTTTTTTTTTTTTAGGTGAGGGCGATCTTTTATTCTGTGGGACATTTTGATTAGATGGTGGAGGTTTTGCTTTCGGGCTCTTTCGCCCTGCCATTCACCATCTGCCTTGTCCTTCTTTGCTGCTTGTTTAGGCTACTGAGTCTTGTTCCTACTTGGGCTCTTGAGTCGATTGCTCCGGTTCAGTCAAAGGAGTAGCAGTAAGGCCTTCACCCTCTGTAGCACTTAGATCGACCGGCCACGGCAGGTCAGAATGTTCGTTGTTTCACCGAACTGCTTACGGCTTAATGTCACTTGTAGTGTTCCATCACCCGTAAGGAAGTCAGGTTTGCTCATAATAGCTACCACGTCGGCCACCTAGCCATACTGGGGGAAAAGTCTTCGAGGTGGTCCTCAGTAATATCTATGGGCACCCATGCAAGTGGCTCGAGTCTTGCGGGTGCCATGTATTCCGTTTAGTTGTTAGTGTGGCTCTACCAACTGCCTCGCATTCTCCTCTGTCAGTAGCAGGACATCTCACATAGCATGGCTTCTTCTTGCCAACATCTTAGCTGGAATTATCTAGGCTTTTGTTGGCCTCCTCCTCGGAACCTGCCTGTTCACCCGTAACAGAAAGTTGTGAGTTTTGGATCTTTGGTTAACAGGGAAATAATCCTGCACTGGTGTTGCTGTTCATTTACTGAGATGAACTGCTGATAGTATTTCTTTATAGAGGCTAAGCGCCTCATTCTATTTGGGAGTTTGGCCCCTCCCTAAGCTGAGGGTCGAAGGTACATGCGTGTCCGGTTTCACCAAGGACTCCGTCTTTGATGGTACTTCCAAACTTTGTTTTCACGTCTGTTGTACTGGAGAGCGGACAATAGGAAAGAAAATGAAAATTAGTCACAATTAACGTCAAGATTGTGTCAGAAAAAATCGGCCCGTAACTTAATACAGAACTCTACATAAAACCCACAACGAAACCACTTAGCGGTTGGGGCTCACTTCCTTTCTCGACGTTCACGTGATTTATTGTATATACTATACAATGATTGGTGGGGACAAAGCCAGGCTGGTCATCAATAACTATCCTATACCTAGCTAATCCAACTCAGGACTTAATCAATCTTTGGAATTTTCCATTCATATGAAGAAAAGCCATCTTGGTCAATTAATCCACCATGCATCATTACCTCAGTCCTCACAGCAGGACGCAGCGAAAATTTTCTGTCCCCAAAACGGAACAAAAACAAGGACGAAGTATTGCGTTCAAATCAGATCAGAGACTCTGATGGATTTCCCATCGCAATAAACAATGGTAGTCCACGTAAATATGAAGTCCACGTTAAAAAAATCCGCATTGTTTTTACATCTGCTCGAACTGAATTCCTATTTAAAATTGGTCATAGTTATTGGAACACTTATTTAGGTCGAAGAGAAGTCCTTCCAATGCCTCATCTACCATTCCCTGTTGCCGGAGCCTTAGCCAGTTCCGCATTACTGAAAACACCCGCTGTCGCCTATATCCGATTTCCATACTGCTTGGTTCTTTCTTTCTGTCTTGGTCACTTCTTCCTTAGAGTAGACATCTTCAGGGTGTTAAATGGAGGTTGGCTTTCTCTTTGTTGTCCACAAATAGCTTCGTTGCCTCTTCTGGTTTGTGTGATTTCCTGGAGATTGTTTTGATAGGAGGGAGTGAGGACCTTTTAAATGGAGACATATTTTGCGGGATGTGGTCATGGATCGTAACACTGGCATGCTAATTTGCCTGTGCTAAGGTGAAAGGGAAACGTCGGCTGTGATGGAAGATTGTGGACGAGGTGTACTTGACTTTGTTTTCAGAGTCATCTTGGAAGACGACTTGATTTGACAGGATGGGGTCCTTATTTTAGAAAGGAGTAGTGGTGGTGTGATGTAGTCTAATGGACGGATGCTCTTACATTAAGTTTTAACTTTTTAAAAATTTTCTTTATCTTAGTTTTTTATATCCTGGGTCGTACTTTCTATACTGATCAAGTTTCTCTGTATAGCTAAGCAAACTCTTACCCTAATACTGTTCGAGCCTTTGTCCTTG
>JBBBDQ010016909.1:0-45907 GCA_037127315.1 Ascarosepion bandense | reverse complement strand
AAATTTTTTACCATGTAAAAATATCACTTTTTTTAGGGAAGAAGACAAAAAGATTGCCCTTCCTATTTATGAAGGGTTGATTAACAAAATTATTAAAAACGTACGGCGTGAAATACACATAAAATATGAATTTTATTTATGAATGTAAGTAAAATTATTGTTGGCCTTCTAAGTTTGGTGTTTGAACGATTAATATCTGGGCGAAGATCCACCAAAAAAAAGAAATGACTCAGTTGTTGCATCTGTAGGAGAAAAGCAAACAACATCTTAGCTTCATTAAGTATCCTTTTACACTGAAAGCGCTGAAGTGAAAAGGCGCCTGTTTGGTCCGACGCGTAGTTACGATAGAGTCGGAAGAAATGATTCCGGTGGGCAATGGCAGCCGAGCAAGCATAGATTTTTGTTAAAAATCTGGTTTTGATTTGAGTTAGTGGGTAACCAAATCGTTACGAGATTTTCCAATGGAAAAGGAGGTAACATTACATAACTGCTTTTCAAAATTGATAAGAAATTTTGTGGCTAATTTGAAAAATATCCTTCTTGATATCATCCGTTCTGCTCTCAGTATCTGTTTACTCATGACATCATAGTAAACCTGATTGATTTGATAAGATAAAATTGGCAGCTGGTTTTCAGAGATGACCTTCTTGATATCAATTCTCAACACATTTACTCTTTTCTTAAATGTAAATCTGATCGATTTGATAAGTTCAAAGTGTTAGCTAATTTAAAAATGACCTTTGATATCGTCAATTCTCAACTCGGTATCTAATTACTCCTGTAAATCTTATCGATTTGAGAATGTCAAATTGGCAACTGATTTTTTAAATGACTTTCTTGATATCAAGAGATCTCAGCTCGATGTGTATTTACTATTGTGAATAGTCAATCTGATTTGATAATGTGAGATCCACAGCTGATTTGAAAAATGACATTCTTCGTATAATCGGTTCACAACTCAGCATCTATTTCAGTCAGTTAAGTGCCATACGTGATACATGCTTGGGCGATCATGTCTCGAAAGAGACATGACTGACAAACAGAATGTTATCCCGCAGTAGGTTGCCATTGCTTTCTGTGGTAGATTGGTTGCCGGCCAATGCTATAAGACCCAATCTGTCCTGTTATTTAGCCCATAACTGCAAGGAATAGACAAATTAATACCTTTCCCAAAGGGTATTTGCGCGTGAAAGTCTGAATGCAATGAATTCAGCTGGAATTCGAACTCAGCTCCCAGATTTCAAATATTGTACCACCAACGCACATTTACTACTGTCTAAATAGTAAATCTGATTGATTTGATCGAATCGAGTGGACAAATGATTTAAAAAATGACCTTGATGTGATCTGATCAAATTGACAGGTGAATTCAAAAATGAACTTTGATATATCAATTCTCAATACGGTATCTATTTATTCGTGTTTTACGAGTAAATGATTGATTTGATAAGATAAAAATGGAAGCTGTTTTAAAAAATGACCTACATGATAGCATCAATTCTTAACTCAGTATTTATTTGCTCCTATCTTCATAATTAATCTGAAAGATTTGATAAAGTCAAACTAGCAGCAGATTTCAAAAACAGCTTTCTTGATGTCATCAATTCTCAACTCTGTATCTATTTACTCCTTTGTTTAAAATAAATCTGATTGACTTGATAAGGTCAATTTGAATTACTGATTTAAAAATGCTTCTTGATATAATCAATTCTCAACTATGTGTCTATTTGACGGTCATAATTGTAAATTTGATCAATTTGTTTGAGTTAAATTGGCATGTAATTTCAAGTACAACTTTCGATATCGTCAATTTCCAACATGGTAACGGTTTACTCCTTTGTTAAGTAAATCTGATTGACTTGATAAAATCAAATTGGCAACTGATTTGAAAAAATCACTCTTGATATAAATTCTCAACTTGGTATAATTTACTCCTGTCTTAATTGGTAATCTCATAGACATAAGCTCAAATTGACAAAGCAGTTTCAAAAATGACCTTTTTGATGTCAAGAATTTTCATCAGAGTGAGAGAAAAAATACAAAAATAAACCAAAGAAAAATATGTACAGAAAAAAATCCCCCAAAAAGATAAAACCAAGTTGACAGCACATTTGACATTAGATAAGAAAATGCAAAACTTTCATATTTTTTCCTCTTAGGTGCAAAATAAGAGTGGATTATAACTTTTTTTCCCAATATGCAATAAACTGTGTTTGAGGTTAAATTGTGGCCTCACAGTTTAAGAAAACTTTCGCTAATGTCTCTTGGGCATCAAAGATAAACCAATGAAATTAAAATAGTTAAAAGTAGTATTCAAGTTAGAAAAATTTATTTTGCATTTACCTCTAAAGCTATTAAATTCAATACAAATGATGACAGGTAAATTAAATTAAAATACAACAACAACAGAGATTTATTTTAAAATAAAATCTTTATTAACAACAGCTTTTTTAGGGTGTGAAAGATGTATAGAAAATAGAATTAAACAAATCAAGTCAATGAGATTCTAAATAAAATAAAAGGCAGAGTGAAAGACTGAATAAAAAGCAGAGAAGAAAACCACTTTTGTTTTGGGTTAAATTTGCTATCAGATATTTTGTCTTTCGAAATTTTTATTTTTTGCAGACACCAACGAAGAAATGATCGGAAGTGGCTGGGTGATGGGCGTTAAATTAGTTCCCAGAATAAAACGTCAAAAAGAATGATTGAAATAAGACTGCGTAAAAAAAAAAGTCACACAGGTTTAGAATAAAATTTTTTGCCTGAGTAAAAGTCAGATGAAATGGAAAAAGATACCTGGTGAAGGAGAGATTTTGGACTTTTTCTAAGCTTCCACCATTTCTTTCTTGATGAAAGCAGAACATTGAAATGAAAATTAAAGTGTTTAGAAACTAAAAATACAATTAAAATTATCACTTCTCAGTTGTAATATAATATTCACTGTCACTTGTAGGATTAGAATCTTCATTACTAATATATATATATATATATATATATACACACAGGTATGAATTAATTGTACATTGCGACATGGAAATTTGTAATTTTTTTTCGAGAGAGGGTCTTTTCATCAGGCAATGTTTGATGTTGGTTGTACAGATTATTTACATTTAAACCCAAACCTTCGCTGTTGTATGTGGGAAGGTATAAAATTGACTTGTGTTTCTTTCAACTAATCAGAGCGAAGATTCATTTTGGAATTTGGCCCCAAAGAATACTGCTAACTTATTTTCTTTTTTCCCTTTCCCTTATCTTACTTTCTTCCTTTCATCTTTTTCCTCAATGTTCAAGATGTCAACCTGCCTTAACCTAACCTTATCACTTTCCTTTTATTTTTGCTTAGTTTTATTGTCTTTGATGTGATATTTACCCAGTTAGTACCAAGGCTGTCCTTTTCATTTTCTTTTTTGGTCTCCTAGTTAAAATTTTCCAGAATCTTTGATTTACTGATAAAATTTTTATTTTTTTAATTATATTTATCCTTATACCATTTTTAAATATGTATTTATTTATTGTAAATCTGTTTTTTATTAATAGAAAATTTTTTTTATATAAATAATTTTACGTTTTAATTTACTTTGTTTTGATAGTTTGTCAGTAATTATTTTCCTTAAGCCTTTGTTGGTTATATGCATGTTATTTCATTTAGATTTTATCCATTTTCTAATGTGAATGTTATGTCTACATATGACATTTATCTCATTGCATTTATTTAATAGATTTTTTTTTGTTACTCCAAGTGATTTAATATATAGTTTTTAGCTTCTTTTAGAATTTTTCCAGTTTTGTAGGTGTTTGTTTTGTTTTCTTTAGATACCACTGATATTTTGATAGGATTGCTCTATTTTTGTATTTGTGGTTATTAAATGAAGGTGTGCTGGTAAATGCAGTGTTTTGAGTATTCTTGGTACTACCTATATAAATTTTTATATTATTTGGGTTTTCCTTTGAAGATATTTCGCATTGATAGATGCTTGATTTTGTTAGGCACCTGTTTGCTAATGGGCAATCTATAGGGTTTCACAGTTATATTTCTTCTTGTCTAAATTGTTATTTTCTGTTAATGCTGTTTTATTAATTTTGTTGAAGTTTTTTAAAGTACTGTTATGGTGATTTTTAATGATTTTTTTAAAATTGTTCATACAGCTGTAACTTAATAGTGTTTTTATTAAAGATCTTAATGGATTTTTTCAGAAAGTGTTTCCGAATTAACGCAAGGGTTGAAAGGGGGTCTGTACGATATGTTTCTATTCCTATTTTTTCCTTCCAGAGAGTTACTTTTCTCATTTACATATTCAGGATTTTTATATCCACTAATTTTTTAAGGCAGTCTTGTAAAAGTTGTTTTGCTTATTTAACTCTTCTTCATTTGGTGAATTTCTACTCATTCTGTATTCTATTGATGAGAGTACATGTTTCTTCATAGATGGAGGGTGGTTAGACTTTGGGTGGATGTATAAAAATCTTAATTGTTGTTTTTTTGTGTAGTTAGTGTATATTTTCTCTAGAAGTTTCATCGAGGAAATCTTTATATTTGTCTTGTTACTTTTAAATTAAGATTTTAAATTCTTTATGTATCATCTTTCAAATTTTATCTATTTGGAAATTTTGTGGTATTTTTTATTATCCTAAGTCCAACATCTCTGTATAATCCAATGTCTTTAGTTTCTGCTTCCTTCTAGGCTGTGAGATTATGTAGTATGAAAATCCTACCAGATTTGAAGATTCTGTAGAATCTATATCGAAACATAAAAATATCTAAACGTACTGATATGCAATTAATTCACTTAATATATTAAGCTCTATACTGTTTATTATATTGAGCGCTGTTCTTAAAATTAATGCCAGAGACGTTCAAAATAGTAAAACCTTGAGTCCTCTTCACCTGGAATATATATATATATATATAGAAAGATAGATAGATAGAGAGAGAGAGATAGGTAGAGATTCACTCAATATTTTTCTTTTCCGTTATAACAGATTATTCTTATCCAACTTCTTTAGCCTAATATTTCAGTGGCTTCCATATTCACAATAGAGTACTTTTGTGTTTTCAGACAAGTAGTTAAAAAAGACAATCTTCTGTGTGTGGGATTTCCTCGGACACTCAGCCGAGTGTTCTATTCTGATCATCGGAGGACTGAATGGACTTGAAAGTGATCTCTGAAGGCCATTCAGTAGTCAGATCTTCAGTTTTGTTATTTTATTTCTTTTTTGGTCTCTCACAACTTTATGTAAGTCCTTGTCAGACATCCCATGCCTCTTTCCAAACAGACAGAAATCCTAAGTTTAATGCCAAAAAATCAATTAAACATCAAGTTTCCCAAGAAGTTTTTCAACATGACTGAAAAAGCTCATATATATATATATATATATATATATATATATATAAAGATATGTATATATGTGTGTGTGTGTGTGAGAGAGAGAGATGTGAGCTGGTCCAAGGCCTTCTTAATATCCAACATGCTCTACTTCTTCTTTCCTGGTGGTTATGATGGGCTTTTTTTTTTTTCTGCCTGTTATCTGTTTGTTTGTTCCTGTTCTTCTCAGCTAGGCACTTTAAAGAAATAAATCGATATGCAAACAAAATTAAATTGATATGTATAAATTTACAATGCACTAGATTTAATATGAAATTTTACAAATTAAAATCTTAAACCATTTCTTTTTGTTTGAATTTCAAATAAATTAGCATTTCTAATAATAAACAAAAATATAAACTACATTTTAAACTAGAAGGAATTCATTAAATCACTTAATAATCACTGATTTTAGAGAATAGTACGATCTTCTATAGGGCAATGAATTCTTGTTAAAAACATCTTTCAAAAAATAAATATTCTTTTCTGAGCACTATTTGGCAGATATTGGTGGTTAAAAGTTTAATTCGATTTGAAACAATTAACAGTTTAAAATAATGCATTTTTAAATACAGAGGTAGGTATTTATAATATTGACAAAGTGGTAAGTTTATTTAAATTCTTATGGGTGAAATATCTGAAAAAAATAGTTGAATATAACATGAGCACATTTTTTTAATGTATTTTTAACTACCCAGGAACTTTACAATTTGGAAAATACTTTTGCTAATCTTAATGTTTTAGATCTTTTTCCAAAATAAAATTTAAATATTAAAAATAAAAGAACAAAATAATAGTTGCATTTTTAAACTTATGCATTAAGCAACCTCTGGAGCTTTGTGGCCTTAACATTTGAGCCAGCAACATTTCAACATAACCAATAAAAACCCCGACAAATTCGGGATATATACCAATGATTTTATAATAAACAAAAAATATTTAAATATAAAACTTGGAATTTTTAGCTATTGAATTTAAATTTAACATTGAATTATTTCAGTTATTTTATTCAAATGCTTATTTGAATTTTTTACCATTTTACATATAAAAGGTCATTTTGGAGAAGAAAGGATATTTTCTTATTTATAGATAGTTTGATTAACTGAATTATTTACAACTTACGACGGGAAATACACGGAAATATGAATTTAATTTTTGAATGTAAGTAGAATTCCTGTTCGTCTTCTAAGTTTGGTAATAAGATACAAATCCTATATCATCCGGCAATTAACTGAAACAAAAAAATTGAATTTGCACACAACAAAATCGGATCAGAATGACTGAAAACATTTTAGAAAAACCAATTAGGCAAGTTCAGAATCCAGTGTAGTGGTTACGACGAATGAGTAGAGGTTGACCGGCTACTGAAAAGAAAAGACGAAGCCAAGTTTAACGGTTCGATATTCAATTAATTTTCTAAGCAAAGCGAATTTACAAAACTAAGACAAAAGTTAAGCCTATGTGAAAAATCTTCAATCCACACTGAACTGGACATAAGGTTCCATCACATACTCCATTCTCTTATACTCTTGTACTATTTTCCTTTATTTCTTCATCTATCTCACCATTCACACAGTCAACTCATCAACAACAATTTGACAATAACAACATACTTCAACTGACTCCTAAAAACGTCCGATAGTACAATTTTCCTTTTTGTTGCTTCACCTTCCTTTCTTTCTCTTAGGCATTAAGGAAAAGGAACATGGACTTTATTAATACCCTAATTAATCTTTTCTGCATACACATTTTGCTACTTACAACTACAGACATGATCATACAACTGTCTCTTGATTCCTTTAACTGGACACTACACTTTCTTTTTGAACATTTACATAGTAATTTCACTTTACAAAATTTGTTATTTTTTTTCGTTAATAAAATTCCATTTATTTTACCAATGAAACACTTATTCTTTCAACCTTCTGATATCTTTCAATGCGAGATTATCGGCTATGTTTGTAAAAAAGTTTCAATCGTTGTATCCGTAGGAGAAGATTATGCGGTTCGTCGACATTCACTCTTCATGCTAAGAAGAATAGAGAAAAGTATTGTCGGTGGTCAGGAAGTAGAACATTACCGACCTAATTGCATGGATTTGTAACGAGTCTAATAGCATTTAGGATAATGACTAGAAGTTACCTCCCTTGTATAGCTCTACAAATGGCAGTGAAAAGAAAATGGAAAGACGGGTTGATGATATTCTTATGGAGGTATCTCTGAAAAAAAACAAAAACAAAAAACAAACAAAAAAAAAAAAAAAATCAGCATAGTATGAATAAAAACGGCCCAAAACTTAAGAACGATCTTTTTGCATCAAAATGTTATTAAGAGGAAGGATCAAGTATTTTTAAATTATCTGTTAACATTTTAATCGCTTCTAACACGTTCGAAATTTTTGGTAAAAAAATAGTTTTGATTTTAGTTAGCGGGTAACCAAAGACGTTACGAGAGTTTATTAAGAAAACGTAATGTTCCATAACTCAGTTTTTTTCCGGTGACGAACACATTAATTTGGAAATTCTTGCAAAAATCAAATAATTTATATAAAATCTATACATAAATCAACGAACAAATATTAAAATTTCTCAAAGAAACTGCTGTAATAGGCAAAATTTGAAATAAGTTTTAAGCTAGTTTTCTGCAAAATGTTCTGAATAATGGATATTGAGTAAGTTTTGGATTAAGAAAAATGTCTTCAGGTGTCATTTTGTTTATTTTCAATTCCAACGATGTTTTTCTAATCGATTAATTGAACTGTCTTCCAATAAATTAAATGAAGAAATATTCTAGTGTTCTTTAATTTTAAGTTATCTACCTTTAACTGTTACTTGTAGCCAAGTCAAATGTTTCTGTGGCAGTGCTGATAATAAACTTGAATAGTCTTTGACATTGTAATTGAAACTTTTAGATGTAAAATTTTCGTAATGAAATTTTGTTATGATATTAATTTAACTACTAAAATCTTCGTGTTAAATTTATGATGTTTGAGTGAGAAAGATCAATTGTTGAATCAATGTGACGAATATTTTTTTAAATTTCAAATCGTTTAGAAAGGTTCTTGAAGTTGCTTCTTCAGTCCAAGATTCTCACTGAGGTATCGTTTCGCCACTGGTGAATGAAGTGGACGATTTTCGCTTCTGTCTGTTACAGGATGAATGGCGTGAACGATATGCTTAATCGACGCTAACAAGATACACTATGAATACCAGCACAAGGCCGATGATTGCGGGTGGGGGAGACAAAAAACTGAGGCTGGTCATCAATAGCGTATCTATACTAATCCAACTCAAGACCCAATCGAAAAATGTACAATTTCCATTCACCATAAGGACCCATCCATCGTCAATCAATCCGCCATACGGGTAGAAAATACTCACATTAATGTAAAGAAAATTATTTGTGTACAAT
Organism: Ascarosepion bandense; assembly: GCA_037127315.1. Lineage (NCBI taxonomy): Eukaryota > Metazoa > Mollusca > Cephalopoda > Sepiida > Sepiidae > Ascarosepion > Ascarosepion bandense. Next base: position 37,133 of record JBBBDQ010016909.1, on the reverse strand, counting down.
ATATATAGAAAAATATTAAAATTACACATGAAATGTAATGAAAAAGGTGGCAGTACATGAAATAAAAAACTGACAAAAAAAATTTCAACTTAATAAAAAAATAAATAAATTAATGTTAGTTGAACCCGTCTAACCCACAAAAATAAAGAGCCACTGTATTCTGTCTATGATAAATCAAGAGGCTCTTGCTAAAGATGGGGAGGAGAAAAAAAATTAATTTGGTTTCGGAAAAAGAGAAAATTCTGACCCAGCTGAGATGAAACAACGGGATTCGAAAAACTGGGGGAAAATGAAAGAGAATCCCCACCTGGATCATAACAAAGAAGGTTAGAAGACATGCCAAGAACAACACCTACTCACAGTAACTAGGTACACAAGGACTACTTTAATCAAGGGAGGAGGGGTTCTACAGGGAATCCACCCCGATGTGACTAGGAGACCTAAAAAGAGAAAATCAAGGCAGATAAAGCTCGCCACGGAGTAGATTCTCTTTCGCGTCTCGTTCTCATTTTTCACATTCACTTTCGTAAACTTTAAAGCCAGGAATTATTTTTCGTTCTTTTGTTAAAAATGTAGCAAATTGTTTCGAAAGGTGTAACTGTCATTATTTAAAACATTTATTACGATTTTAGTAAAAAGGTAAAACACGTTTCAAGTTGAAATAATCTTTTTCTGTCATGATTTCATTTTATTTTCATTTAAAATAATTTTATTAGTCAATTTGTCCTTTCAAAAGTTATTGGCAAATTAAAAAACAAAATACTTGATAATTTTTAATTTAAGAGATAATTTTATTTGAATATAGTGTAATAGTTTATAAAATTTGTGTATAAACTTTTAAAATTAAGTAAGAACGTAAAAGAAAAGTTATCGCAAGGCGATAATGTCACCAAATCGCAGTTAGAGTTTCAACTGAGAGAGGGAATGAGAGAAGCAAAACGTGCAATGTCGTCAAAATAGTTTTGGAGATTTTTAACAATTTATACTTTCACCTTGTATAAGGTTGAAGTTCATTTCCCTAGTAATAATTTAAAACAGGTACCTACGTGTGTGTGTGTGTGTGTGTGAGAGAGAGAGAGAAAGAGAGAGAAAAATAAAAGAGAACACGAGAGAGAGAAAGAGAACACGAGAGAAAAAAAGAGAAAACACGAGAGAGAAAAAAGAGAAAACACGAGAGAGAAAAAAAGAGAAAGAGAACACGAGAGAGAAAAAAGAGAGAGCACGAGAGAGAGAGAGAGAGAGAGAGAGAGAGAGAGAGAGAAAGAAAGAAAGAGAACACGAGAGAGAGAGAGAAAGAAAGAGAGAGAGAGAACACGAAGAGAAAGAGATAACACGAGAGAGAGAGAGAGAGAAAGAGATAACACGAGAGAGAGAAAGAGATAACACGAGAGAGAGAGAGAGAGAAAGAGATAACAGAGAGAGAGAGAGAAAGAGATAACACGAGAGAGAGAGAGAGAGATAACACGGAGAGAGAACACGAGAGAGAGAGAACACGAGAGAGAACAGAGAGAGACAACACGAGAGAACGAGAGAGAGACAACACGAGAGAACGAGAGAGAGACAACACAGAGAGAACGAGAGAGAGACAACACGAGAGAACGAGAGAGAGACAACACGAGAGAACACGGGGAGAGACAACACGAGAGAACACGAGAGAGACAACACGAGAGAACACAGAGAGAGAGTGAAAGAGATAACACGAGAGAGAGAGTGAAAGACAACACGAGAGAGAGAGTGAAAGAGATAACACGAGAGAGAGAGTGAAAGAGATAACGAGAGAGAGACACGAAAGAGAGAGTGAGAGAGAGAGAGAGAGAGCGAGAGAGAGAGAACACGAGAGAGAGCGAGAGAGAGAACACGAGAGAGCGAGAGAGAGAGAGGCACGAGAGAGAGCGAGAGAGAGAACACGAGAGAGAGCGAGAGAGAGACACGAGGGAGAGAGCGAGAGAGAGAGAAAGAGAGAGAACACGAGAGAGAGCGAGAGAGAAAGAGAGAACACGGAGAGAGCGAGAGAGAGAAAGAGAGAACGAGAGAGAGCGAGAGAGAGAAAGAGAGAACACGAGAGCGAGAGAGAGAAAGAGAGAACGCGAGAGAGCGAGAGAGAGAGAGAAAGAGAGAACACGAGAGAGAGAGAGAAAGAGAAAGACACAGAGAAAGAGAGAGAGAACACGAGAGAGAGAGAACACACAGAGAGAGAGAGAGAACACGAGAGAGAGAAATAACACGAGAGAGAAATAACACGGGGAACGAGAGAGAGAGTGAAAGAGATAACACGAGAGAGAGAGAGACACGAGAGAGAGTGAAAGAGAGAACACGAGAGAGACAGAGAAAGAAGAAGAAAATCATTGAAAAAAACAAAAATGGCATCGGAAAGCAAATTTTTCCGTTGAAATTTTTAAGAGGAAAAAATAAAAAATCAAAGTAATTTTTTTTATCATTTTTAAAAATATTTTTGTAATTCTGAACCGTTCAAAATTTTGGTTAAAAAAAAATCTTTAGAGTTTTGTAGTTTACGCAACTCATTTAATTTGAAAATTCTTGCAAAAATCAAATAATTGTGATTTTAAAACTTTCCAGAACTTATTCACAAATGAAAATATTTTTGAAATCGTTATTTTAGGAAAAAATCTTGGTAAAAATATATATTTTTCTTTTACATCTGTTACCTCATATCATGAAATTTCAAAGAAATTATATTCTTTAGGCAAATTGTTTTATTAGTTAAAGCAGAACTCATTGGGGAATGTAAAATTTAAATCCTTTATTTTTTTCAACCATATTTTTTAGTCTTTTTTACTAAAAATCTGCTCTAAATAGTAAAAGAAAAATGCAAAAAAACTAATTATTTAATTATATAAGCTTATAATTGCTTTAATAAATAATATAAAGCAGGGATATTATAGTACTTATAGACTGAAAGAAATTTTTTCGATTAATAATGAAATTTTTAGGTGCTTTTGTTTTTATTATAATAATTTACAGTTTCAAAAATATTTTTAAAGTATTTCAAATATTTGTAGATTGGTAAGTTAAGTAAAAACTATTTACTCATCAAAAATTGAAAAGTTTAATACAAATCGTATTTTTAAAATAATTAAAAAAAAAATTATTTTTGCATATTTAGTTTTTTTGTGCATGTTAATTTCGTAAAGGTCATGTGTTTCACAGTTTCTTCCAATTAAAGGGAAAAAAATTGTACAATTATGTCATTTGTGATTGCCATACAGTCACTGTAGGTACATCCACTAAATTGCTAAAAAACAGAAGAGTATGATTAAAGAAGGATTCCAAACATTTTTCATCAAAATGTTTATATTGATAAGAGGAAAGATCAAAGTAGTTTTTAATTTTTTTTTTAATTTTAATCCCATCTAACATTTTTGAAATTTTATCAGAAAATTTTGATTTGTAGCGGCTAAAGTTCAGGACTGTTTTACAATGAAAAACGTAATGATGACATTAACCAATTTTTTTCCCCGGTGACAAACATTAATTTGAAATTCTCACAAAAATCAAATAATTGTCAGATTTTTGGTAGGAAACTTTCAGTTTCAAATGGATGAAATTATTTTGAAATTATTACAGAATCTTGATAAAAATATTTTTTAGCACTTCCCCCTACGTAAATCCATAAAATTTTAATAAATTTTAATTAGCTGCAAACATTTATTAGTTAAACGCAGAGCTCACATTGTGGGAATATAAATCATCTATGTTTTTTTTTAAGTACACAACCCTAACCGAAAATCTGCTCCGAAGAGTAAAATAAAAATGCAATAAAACTGATATAATTTAATAAGCTTTTAATTGCTGGAATAATTATTAAAGACAGTTTGAAGAAAATTTTTTTTTCAATTACTAATAAAATTTTGAAATAATTGTTTTCATTTTTTTTTAAAATTATTATTATAATTAGTAAATAATTCATAAAGTGTTACAACGACTTTAAAAATCTTTTTTATGGAATCGTTATATTAATTTCTTTTTTGGTTAAGAATTGATGATTATATGGCCTATCTAAAATTGGAAAGTTTAATATCGTTCTCCAGAAATATTTTAAAAATAATTAAAAAAAAATTTGTGTGTGTAAATGTTTTTGGGTAAGTACGATGTTCCGTAGGAGTCATAACATGTTTCCATAAAAATTAAATTAGATATTTTTACCACGCCTTAAACTTAACTTCTTACTCAAGAAGAACTCGAACCCTGTGCCAGACTTAACAGAACCATCCAAAGTGTTGTATTTCAATTTAATACGTGAGCATATAACCAGATTGATTCTGAATGTTGAAATGACCAAAAGAAGAACCAAGTTATAAAACTTGGAATTCTATGAAGATTTTCTTCTTGTGACTTTGCTCCAACTTGAGCCAATTCATTTCCAGCAATTCCTGAAGGTCACCGGTTTCGCCCGTCTTAAGATCAACCAAATCACAACGTGGGTTAAGATAGGGTTGAGATCAAAGTGATCGATTTATCAGTCCAGCCGCAGAAATTGAGTAATTTGAATATCAAACAGATGGTAAATGTCACAAACCTACATGAGAGATGATATTCGCTTCTTAGCTCGCCACCACAAACAAGACCTAGGAACACTCACTGGTAATATTTGATGCTAGCAAACTACTCGCAATATAACACGCAGATTGGGTAAAAAACAAGCAATCTAATTTTGGATTGAAAAACATCCGAATATTATATCCCAGATTCATCAAGGAATTCATTATTGATAGCATCGACCTAATGATAGACAACAATACTTTCGAATTTGACAACACTCTGGGTACCATGATGGGAACGAAAATGAAAACGACATGTCACCCTAACCTAGCTTCAGTGGCGTACGTGATACACGGTTGGGCGATCATGTCTCTTGGACACGACTGACTGGGCAATAATTTTCCCCATGGGTTGCCATTAGTTTCTGCAGTAGACTGATTTACCAATCAATGCTATGGAACCCAGTTTGTCCTGTTATTTAACCCATAGCTAGAGGAAAGATTAATACGTTTCCCAAGAGTATTTGCGTGTAAGTGAATGCATCGAATCTAACTGGAATTCGAACTCGGCTTTCCATTCTCATTCCACTGCACCAAGACACATCCCTAGAGGAAAACAATTATGAATAAATAGATCATCTGTGTATCATATTGTTCAGATTGTAGCTCCAATGATAAATCCTGGTGTGACTCCTAAGTCTCTCAGAATAGTCTCGCTGTACATGTTGAATAGATCTGGTGAGAAGACACATCCTTGTCTTACACCCTTTTCTATCTTTGTACATCTGCTGGAATCGTTTCCTGTCCGTATGCTTTTACAGTAGAGAAAACACTAAACCAGGGGTCAGCCTTTTGGAGAGGGACAAAAGCTATGTAGAATCATGGAAGAGGGCCAAACAACTATGACTCAGTGTCATGAGAAGAACCATGTTATTAAATATGTGAATAAATTTTCTTTGTTTGAAGAAAGCAAGGATTCAATATAATTTAATATCTGATGGAAATTTTGTTAAAAAGTATTACATCTTAAAAATAAATGTTTCATAAATCAGTACTGAAAAAGAATTCCATTAAAATCGGTTCAAAAACGATTTTATATTCGTTTAAATGTGCCCGCTCACGAAAGCAATTTCATAGAAAAAGTGAAAGTGAGGCCGTAGGCTAATTTTGACGATCCCTACAAATAAAAAATAAATGTAAAACATTCTCCAGGTAAAAATAAATCATTTTAATTTCGACGCAGTATATTCAGACTATCAACTGTCTCTGAGTTGGTCTACCTATATTTATATCGTGTTCAGAGTAAGGTAGCGGGCCGGACAAGATTCACTCGAGGGCCGGATGTGGCCCGCGGGCGGTTCGCCGACCGCTGTTCTAAGCTGTAACTCCAAAAATATAATTTTTTGGATTCAGTTGCACAAAATGCAACAAATCTTACCTAAGTATCTCTCAAGCGCTAAACACGTCTCCCTGCAGAAGAACATTAAATTTCCAGATGTTAAGTGGATGCATTTACATATAAAAATAATAATGTTTAAAAGGTTATAGTAAGGATTCTATTGAGTTATTACAAAAAAGTTTTAATTCCTTTTAGTAGTTGTTAAATAGAAAATTAGGAATTGAAAGTTTTTGGAAGATTGTGAAATATTCAAGTAAAAACTAGAGAATTCTAAAGGATTCTAGAAATATGCAAATTAAGTGTTAGAAAAATAGGTTTTGGGGGAGAGAGTCCAGTTGTTAAAAGGATTTGCTAACATTATCAACTCCGGCTTTGCTTCAGGTTGTATGTCAACCGAAAGAATCTCTACGAAAAGTTGCCAACCAACTAAAACCTGAAAAGAGAACCTCATGGAACTAAGTGGGTAAATAGAAATTTTTGACCCTTTCATTGACCAAACGAATAATTTTTTTTATACACATTTGAAGATTTCCAAAAAGTATAGCACTTAGACTACTTCGCTAGCTTAACTGGGTAAAGATACTTGGCATCTGCTTCCTCTTCGTAACACTTACTCGTCACTCTACCAGGTGTAAACTATGTTTCTCGTTTTGAATGCAAAAATTGTATATTTTGTAAATATTTTTTTATTTTGTGTTATCGTAAATTAAATATTTGTCTGTGATTAGGTTCTGTGTTTAGGTTAATCATTTTTTTCTTTTTTGTTGCAACATATCGTAACAAAATTAGGGGCTCGTCCGGGATGAACCTGGGACACTCTCGAAACTGTCACCACGTATCGACAAATACAACGAAGAATTTTAAAATATGAGTAGGCTCATTCCTTCAAAATATTTATATCGATGTTCCGTTTAAAATGAAGGCAATGAAGTATATTAATGTACCTACTACTGGGTATTTTACATAAAGACAAAGAAAAAATAATCCAAACCCCTGAGGGAAATTTACATATATTTTTCTTCATTACACGACAATTATTGCAAGAACACAGAATAAAGAAAAGTTAAATAAGGCTCTGTTAAAAGAGAGAGAACATGCGGCAGAGCTTTCATAACTGGCAGTAAAGTTTATGGACTGAGCCAACTTTGCCTTGCTTTTGTTTCTCTCTGCATGAGCGTGACAGGAGGAAATTATATATGTGTGTGTGTGTGTGTGTCATCCGCAGGCAAATCTGTTTCGCTCTATCACAGCTCATCAGTACAGTTAGATATCCGATTGCGTTTGCAAGGATTGAAACCCGACCGATTTAACGTCAGTCGGTGATTCTACCTCTGATCTATGAGAGGTAGAGGGAGGCAGAGTTTTAGCATGTGATATATCATGTAAACACACGCCAGTAGTTAGAAGTGTTCTAATTCATTACTGAATGAACGATGTGTAGATGCTAGAGTAGCTACTGTTTTTTCAAAGTTTACCATTCTTCCAGAGTGCTCAATCAGGGTGTGAGATCGTAAAAACACACACACACATATCGGAATAATGACTTGATACCACAGAACAAAAATATAGATCTGAATAAACATAATTTTGTGTTCATTTTTTTTTAATAATATTCTGACCTAGGCTGCCATTTGGCAGGCGCTTCTTAAGAGAACAATCAGTGGCACAATTATAATTGTATTAGACTGAATAGCGAAGAATTACAAGAGATAATGCTGGAACACGTTTTAAAGTTACGATTAATATAAATACGGAAAATTAAAAAACATTTACGATTGAACTAAATACGTAAATAAAGAAATGGGTAAATGATTCAGCGAGAGCGAGAGAGAGCGAGAGAGTGAGAGAGAGCGAGAGAGTGAGAGAGAGAGAGCGAGAGAGAGCGAGAGAGAGCGACCATTTCTCAACTTACTGTGTATCAGATTCTTTCACCTTTTCGAAGTTTATTAGAAATTGTCCCATTACTTCCTATTGATAAGATCACGGTTTCTTTTTATAATGTAAGTCTGTACACGAATATCCCCTTACAAGAGATAACACATATGTGCTGATGCTCTCTATAGAAGTTGCTTGGGTCCTCCTTACATTCGGAGTCTTTAAACTTACAGTTCCTGATGTTAGCAACAAAAGGAATAGAGTTCAACTTTGAAAATGATATGTATGTCCGAGTAGATGGGGTTTCTATGGGCAGCCCCTTGGGTCCTTTATTAGCCAACATTTTTTGTTGGTTACTGTGAGAGCAACTTTTGTTTGAGAAGTATAAGAAACCATATATCTATCAACGTTACAGGTTGGAGATGGGCGTCATTCAAGCTGTCTGTAAATTCATTGTAAGATTATGACGAAGAAAAATGACCAACCCGTTTTTTTCTGCCCTCAAGCGAACATTTGAAGTCGGCACCTCCACTCATTTTTGATACCAAGTTTTAAAATGTACTTTTAAAAATAAAGTTTTCTTGAAACCTTAATTTTAGCTATAATTGAAAGCTAAATGATTATTTTATTTCCAGTAAGCAAAATAATTTATTTCAAATAGAAATTATTGATTAGAATCTCAATTTTCGAGTTTTCAAACATTTTCTTTTTTGTCCATTTTGATATGTTTATGAACAAAAGTTATTCTCGGTTTTAAAAATCATGCAAAAATAAAATATACATTTGTGATATGTTATTTATAACCTGATTTACACAAGTATTACTTGTTTATAACATGAAATTTAAAATAAAGTTGTTTTTTTTTTTAAATCACAGAGCTCTGATCTCTCTGACCTGTGAAGTGATTGATGACAGCCAGATGTGGCGATAAGTATGGTTGACCAGAATTGACGCAACTGTCCAAATTTATTTCATGTAAGGAGAATAAAACGTGAAACACTTGACCTTTTAATGTTTGGATTCGAATTCACATTTCTTTTCCTAAGGCGTTAAAGAAACCAAGGCTTTATTAGAACGGTTACCGTTCGAATGCCTGGTCATCAGCAAAAAGAGCAGCCCAAAATGCCAAATACAGGTCGGGGATACTAAAATCAAGCAGGTACAAAATTTTAAATACCTGGGAAGTGTTCTAACAAAAGACGGAAAGTGCGACACAGAGATCGAAAGGCGAATTGGCATGTCGAAAGAAGCAGTCCAGGAGTTGAGTGAAGTATTAAGAAACAGGACAATTTCGCTAGAAAACAAAGAAGAGTACTGGATTACTATGAAGTTCAGTTCTTCAATATGGCAGTGAATGCTGGACAATATCAAAGATGAATGAAAAACTTGAAGCAACTGAAATGTGGTTCTACAGAAGGATGCTGCAGATATCATGGATCGAGCATGTGAGCAATGATGAGGTTTCAGAAAGGATTGAAACGAAAAGGAAATTAATACTGAGCATCGGGAAGAGACAACTAAAGTTCTTGAGACATGCAATGAAGAGGGGCTTGGAGAATCTGATGCTAACAGGCCAGATAGAGTTGGGGGGAAAAGAAACAGGAAAGCAGCGGGTAACATTTGAAGGGCCTGATCAGGTGGATGACGGAACGAGGGTTGCGGGGTGTAACAGGAGAAAGCGTGCTAAGAGCCACTAGGGACAGGGAGACGTGAAAAGCCACGATCGCCTACGTCCTAAAAGGACACGGCGCAAAATATATACGCCAACTGTTTATAAGAAATTATAATGTGAACTTATAAAGTGGGGAATCAAATCTATATAATAATCAATATATAAACTGATCCCTCATTTTTGTGGCCATGGTAGTTTCTATACATTTATATTTTAGATTTATGGGTTTCAGCTAGTGGATGGCAGAGCGGAGTTTGGGTGGTGTAACAGGAGAAAGTGTGCTAAGAGCCACTAAGGCAAGGGAAACGTGGAAAGCCATGATCGCCTACGTCCTGAAAGGACACGGCACATAGAAGACACGCGATTTTATCGCTTTGGTTATTTGCGGATAACAAACAATTCTCCTTCTTCAGAATCCATGGAAGTACAAACAAATCATTTGGCTTTCTAGGATCAGTCATCGACGCTGATTGGTCCGAGAAATATCATCTGAGTATTTTTAAACCGACACACCATTTTCATTTTCTTGCATAATTTATCCAACGTTCGTGAATTGTTGGCAAAGACTTCTCGATATTTTTTAAAATGTATTAAAATGGAAAATTTTGAACAACCACGATTTTCTCCTCTTCAGTTATTTTTAAACTTACCTGCGAATCTTTTAAACCTGAACGCATTTGATTTGTTTTCAATATTTTAATCAACGACTTCATTAGAAATTTTGAGGAGTTTCAATTAAAAGTTAAAATCTTTGTAAATCGTCTATTGACGATGAATAAATTTAGCACAGACTTTAGTGACGTTGTAACACTATCTGCCGGGCTGGCTGGTTGTAGACGTAGACGATTACGGACACCCCTTGACGATGATGTCGAAACGGTACCAATTATGTCGACGCTTTCGGGCCGCTGGTCGTGATCTAGTCACAGAAGCTGGTCACTCAAGACGTCTATTACAACAACGGACTCACTCCCCACGTTGTGATTTGATCTCAGAAAGTCACGTTGTGTAAACCCGGTAGCCGTATTTCTACCAGATCCAGACCGGACACTTGTGGTTAAAATAAACACGACGAAAAATAAAAAAATAAAAAAAATAAAAAAATAAATGAAAAAGTTCCAGAAGACGTCTGGAGAGTTACGAAGAAAGTCTTTATAAAATTTTTACAAAAAAGCAGAAAATACAGTTGTTGTAAATACCAGTTTACAACAGACAGACGATTCGTTTAAAAATACCACGACTTTCAATCTTCAATTAAAAATTAAGTCCTTTCGAAGTTTCAGTAAAGTAATCAGAGCTCTTCAAATTTTCATTAAAGTCTATTCATATATTCTCTATAATCAGAGCTGTCAATTTTTCCAAAATAACCTTTAAAACAAACTTCTTTCGGGAGGTTTTTATCGGAGGCGCATTATTCAACATTAAGTTAATCGGCGGCAGGTTTTTCTATGTTTCTTACATCTTCAGCCATGAGTTCTGGGGTAGGCGACCAGCCTCTGGGTCGTGGTTCCCCAGTTAGAACACTTTCCACAGTCGTTACATTTCGACTGCAATTTGAAAAACTCAACAGGTGATTTTTTCTCATGAGTCTCCATTTTATAACTTCTCCATAATCCTCTCGGGGGGATTTAGCCGACACAAAGCTTAATTTGGAAATATCGGTACAAAAAGTTAACTACCTGCAAAAAACTACGGTGCAGGAATTCAAATTTCCATACTCACTGAAAAACGTACCTCTTGTCAACGGGCATGAACACATGCTAAATTTATTATACAAAATCGAAAACTTCCTCACCAGATTGAGATGAAGAATTTTGACGATTAAATGCTAGAGCGTTTTACGGTCGCTAATAATTCTTGGGGATTTTACAAGAATATTAATGAGTGTCAAATATTTTAAAATTTCTGAAGCTTGCTGAAGTGGTTAACAAGATTGTATTGCAAGATCAATTGGGTAGAGAGTTCGATCCTCACTGGCTGCCCCATACATTCTGACCTTGTACCACGCTAACCTGTATTTAGAAAATTCCCATTAACTTATGTGTTAATACTCTTGAGAAATGTATAAATCCATTTCCCACCTTCAACTATGGGGAAATAACAGGACAGATTTGACCCTGCAACCTTAGTTATCAACCAATATTGGAGAAGGAAAACTCCAACCAGACTGTCTTGTACCATTGATGCTGTGGCTGAGTTAGGGTTAATGACCTTTTCTGTTCACAGCTGCGTGCATCCATTCGGCTCTCGGCCTTTTAAAATACAATGGCCACAGTAGTAGGCCTCAGTCGGTCAGGGTTGATCATGGGTAGCATTCTAGTTGTCTGCTTGACTGGAGCACTGGCGTCTGTGACTGTAGAAACCGATGCGGGGGTGACAGTCTTTGTTGCAGAGGCTGAATTTATGTTTTTGTTTCTTGTCTGTCGGAGCTGTCATTTTGTTTCCTGCGAACCTACCTTTCCATGGCGACTTGTGTTAATTGTCCTCCATTCAAATTTCAAACAGTTTTTGGTAAACTGACCCCTACCCACCGCGATATTTACCGCCGAAATTTTAGGAAACTAAATGGTGTCAAGAAATGCAAAAACTTAAATTATTCTTTCCTGGTACATTATATATATATATATATATATATATATATATATATAATTTAAATCGAAACACTCGCAAATGGTACGTCCTTTTAACTTAACGACTGAGTGAAGAGTTGGGGCAAACAGACAGATTGGAAACTAACAAATATATTAGCGCCTCGAAGGGAGACTACCACCACCTTTAAATTTGTTGTTTTATTGTTTAAAATATTTCTCAGTGCAGTCTTATCGGTTATTACATAAAATTTCCGATTATCAGCAAATTTGAAAAAAATTCAATATGTAAACAATTTTAGAAGTGGGGGCTCAATTTTTCATCCGTCATAGTTAATCGATCCTCCATATTGGTACCACTCGCGTTGGGGTCGCTTTGTTTTGTTTTGTTTTTTTTTGGGACGAGTTGTTGATCTTGTTTTTGTCTTTTTCAAGTTTTCTTCAGTTCTTACGATGGTATCTTCTCGGAAACTAAGAATGGCTTTATTTAAAAATTTCGCAAAGGATTCAGTAGTTGAATATGCGGAAACAAAAAGTTTAATTGCACAGGATCGATTTGTTATAAGGTTCTATGAAAAACTACTAAAATTGTTTAAATGTTGAAATTTTTTACAAAATTTTTTGTCAATCGGAGAGTTTAGGGTTTAATCGATAAGATTGCACTGAAAAAATGATAATCAACCAATTTACAGGTAGTAATAGTCTCCTTCAGGTCCGCCAAAGGGTGGTGGTAGTCTCCTTCAGGTCGGCCAAAGGGTGGTGGTAGTCTCCTTCAGGTCCGCCAATATATTTCCAGTACGATTTTACTTCTGTTTTTATTTGTTTTAGCGAGAAACAATTTATCTTTAATATTTGTCTATGTGGGATGAGCTATTGTAACTATTTACACTTCATCGTTCGGACTCTTCTCATCTTTATTGCCATATTCCGACGTTTCGGCCGTTGTATGTTTCGACCTTCTTCAGGTGATATATTTTGAAATTTGAAGCCAAACCACTTTATTTCGTCCACGGGGGGTGGAGTAGATTGTTCTAGTTCCATGTGCCATACTTTTCCTGGATATCTCAGTTTCAGTTAATTTCCTTTAGTAGCTTAACTCCCCAAGTCGTTGTTTCCCTCTGCAGTGACCAGGTATTGAACTCACAACTCTTTCTGTCAACTTACTTTTTTGGATTACTCCAGTCAACGCTTCTTATCCATGCGACCATCTTTACTTGCCGCAACTTAAAAGTTTGTTTCCTTCAGGTATCGAACAGCGGTCATTTTATTTTTGATTTTCTAAATTGTATCAATATTTATTCATGTATAAAAATGCAGGAATTGTGGCACAAGGCCGAAAGAGAGGGGGTAGAGGTTGGTCAATACTCGCTATCTATACCTAGCTAAACACTATCAAGAACCATTCACTCATTACAAATAGCTCAATCACCACAAGAACCCATCTTTCACACATCACAATACCATATATTTACAAGGGGCACCTAAAAAGGGGAAAAAGCCATGAGGTAAAAATGCTAATATATACAATATACAAAATATATTTACAAGATTTAATGATAATGAAATGAGGGGAGGGGGATGAAATACCCAACAATAAACTAAAATACAACAATTTTCAAACTAAAATAAACAAGTGTTAGTAAGATCCGTCCATCCCACAAAAAGAGTGGCAATATTAATTTTGTATAAAATACAAAATAGTAGCACATATTGAAAAAGGTTGGTACACACTGCTATCTATACCTAGCTGAACACTATAGAGCCCATTCACTCATTGCAATTTGCATACAGCAAAGAACCATCCATCAGCTCCCGATCCTACATACACACCACAATACCACAAGGGACACCTAGAAAAAGGGGAAACCCCATGACAATAAAGATGTATTCATATACAATAGAATATAATTTAAAACATTTAATGAAAGATGAAATGGTGGAAGGGGATGAACCCAAATAAACTAAAAATACAACGTAACTACCAATCTTGCAAAAGATAACTGGTTTAATATGTATGTTCTGTGAGAAATATTTTGAAGAACTGCCTAACTCAGAATTCACATACAATGAGTACAAAAACTTCCGTGACCAGGTACGTCAATATCTGTATTGGAAAATGTCAACACTACGGGATAAAGAGCAGCAAACTGATATGAATATCATCCTGAAGTATAGCCGAGGGAGCAGATATTAGCATTTTCTGAGACTTTATTCATAGATCGAACAATTCAAGCAGACATAGAAAAGAAAAACTTTACACAATTACATTTATCAAGTAAGACAATGTGACGATAAACATTCACTTTGAGCCAAAGCGTCCAAGGTGTTTTGCTTGTCGGGCTGCTGTGTTGTGATGAATGCGTGCGGCGTAAACCCACGCCAGAGAGTCCAGCTGCGTCCTCGCAAGTGGTGTTGGTGTTGGTGTTGGTGTTGGTGTTGGTGTTGGTGTTGTTATTATAATAAATAAATAAATAAAAAAATAAATAAAAGTAGATATTCTTCAACCTGTCATTTTATGCTGAGTGAGAATGAGACCGACGGCGATGATTGGTGCGTTGCAAATAGCTTTTTGTCCATAAAAAGGGTCTGCGACAATGGCTGGGAGTTGTGTGTTTTTTTTTGTTTTTTTTGTTTTGTTTTGGTGATGTGCGCAACTGGGAAAGCATTGAGTTAAGACTGTTCATTTGTCTGCAAGCATCAAACCCGCGAGCGGTGGAACAGAAATTTACTCTTTAACTACACATAAACATCTCCAAGTTTTATGGAAAACTAAGTAGAGTGAACTGGAGGCTGAAATTGGACAAATGTGGCACTTAAACTGTTTCTTTTTGGATCGAAGTTTTGGGTTTGATGGAAAAGAACTCAACAAATCAAAATTTTCAAGAAACAATAACACGCACAACCCCCATCTTGCGATGAGATTCGTTCATTTTCTTTTCTTATGAAGCTGTTTCCTGTTTAAGTGGAAACAAAAAAATGGTATGCCACAGATCATTGGTTCTGACTTGGCATGTGACTTTAAAATGAATTCAGAGGAAAAAATTTAATTTGTTTTTAGGCTCCGTCGTTCAAAGAAAATGACCGCGATTTTGACTTGCTGTCTCCTCTGAAATTTTTTATTTTTAGCGACTAACTTCCACGTCCCCCACCAACTAATTTGTTCTTACAAACTGTAAGACTATATTTGTTCGACCAACAAACCCAATATTACTTCTTGAAAGAATCGAACTAGAGGGGTTCTATAGTTGATAGTCGCACCTAGCACAGGTCCAAGTTCTGTAGACTGATACCTAAATTCCAAATGGCGGCTCCGACCAGGCAGGAAAGACATCGTTGTCCTCTTACCTACAGGTAGGTTGAAATACCTTAGTTTTCTTTTCACAACTTTATAGAAAGAAATAAAGTACTACTTCCGACCCTTGAATTTCTCACTCGTATCCGTTTTTGGAAGTCAAATGTAGGTTTCTTAATAGCTGCTGAAAGACCCGTGACACTTGCTTTCATGGCCAGGTTTCGAACACCCAACTATGTTCGAATATTAGCACGGATATATAAATATATTCAACCTGTCAACTTTTTCTGCGTTAGAATTTGTCAACAGATAGGTTGAAATTTCCGAACAAATTTCTTCAATTTGAGTTCCTCATGCTTCCTCGTTTTATTGGAGTCGTGCGCCTAACTGTATTTGTGGATATCTCGGTTTTACTCTAATCCAATTAAACATGGCAACCATTCAGTTAAAAATAAACTGATTCATACCCGTTCGACCTTTCAGATACTTAAGAACATTTATTTCTAAATTATAATTAACGTCGTTCTTAACGCACATCAAGTAACACTGACCTAAGCTACCGCTGCTTACTCAATCCAGAACAGACTTCATTAAATCTGAGTTTAGAACATGCAAAGCCTTTTTCTCTTTCCGTTGAAAAAAACTTAAATGTCGTCGATTAAATGGCATCTGGTATGGGTATATAGTAAACACAAATTCAAGGGATTGAACGACACTGCCTTACATTGTTCGAGGCCACTTATCTGCCATCTCTTTTTCTGAAAGATTAAAGCAAACAATATTAAGCCTCTTACCATTTTCATATTCTAATTTCTTTTAGCAGTTTGAAAAAAAAAATCTGTTTCTCATAATTTAAAAAAATCTTTCTTAATTGGTCCAGTAAATTCGTCTGAGCGTTTTAACGCTTTTCAAAATCGCCGACTTCAATCTGCGTAACTTTGCCTTGTCGCAATAACCAGTTCAGGACTTTATACTGAATCTTCTGACGATGAATAAACAATGCAAAATTTGGCACAAGCATCAGTAGCGTTTCTAAATCAACACTGGTTTTTAGTCGGCCAACAGCTGAATGACCTGAACTGCTTCAGGCTATCTTTTGACTCTTCTGTTAGTTTCTTTCATTTTGGCTTTTTGCTTAGGTCCGATTAAAAATAACTTTGTCTTGGACAAATAATTCAAAACAAAATCTGTCGGTCCTGGGTATGACGGTAAACTGCATCCGGCAGCAAGGCCTCTTATTACGAGATTGTAGGAGCATGAACCACCTCTTAATTGCTGTTGTTCCCAGGTCCACCTGACCCGGAGTGGTAGCACCTGTTAGGGTCCCAGCTATGGGCAAATAGTTAACCCTCAAACTTTGGTCAAAACAACATGAAAGCCAAAAATAATTTTACAGAAAATATACATTTTTTTGTTCAAGGAAAAATACTACCAACAGAATATTTTGAAGAAAAATATTACCAGTAATACTCTTTGAATACAAAACTAGAAGACCTTAAAAAAAAAAAAACTAAATTTTCTCATTAAAATCTAAATTAACTTTTCTCAATGTAACTGAACATTAGAAAAAATACCTGAAAACCCCACCTTTTTGGCATTAAGTAACCCACAGGTATGCCGTTAAACAAAGCTCAAACAAAACCTGTTAGTTGTCCATTTAAAAGGACTTCTATTAAACGCCGCCAGTGGCTTCTTTCACCCCCAAAATAAAAAAAACTGTCGTAAAATGACCTGTTAAACTAAAACGAGCTTCACGCTCCGATTGAAGTTGTTCGCTAGCTATTCTAAAACCCAATAGCAACCCCTGCGGTGTTTCTGTTAGAAAAATCGTTCAAATCAAATGCTCATCTTTTAGCTTCGAAGCGAGTTCATTTTCGGGTCTTTGCCCTTAGTTTTTCAATTCGAAAAGCTGAATTTTCCGCTCAAAAGGATAGCATTTCGGTTCAGGATTTAGCAACTTCAAAATCCTTTAAGGGCACCTTCTTAGGCAACTTTAATCATAATCTATTTTCATTTATTTATTTTTTTACGCGTGATGCCTTTGATCATTTTTTTATCTATTTGCCGTGTTCTTTGAGGTGGAATATGACTCATTCCACTTAAAATCTTTACATTTTCATTGTCTGTTGGATTCTTCCTCGTATAACAAAGTGCTTTGAGTTTTGGATTTCGTGTTTTGTTTTTGAAAAACAAGTGTACACCGCTCATCAAACGTCGTGTCCTTCTTCTTCCCCCCCCCCCCCTTACATCTCGATCAATTTATATCACAAGGAAAGTCTTTGGTTCCACTATCATTGAAAATCTTTCCGTCATCTTGGTTCTAAGGAAACAAATCTCCATTCTTCTAAACAGGAAGAAAACTTTAGCCGTTTTAAACTCGTGATATTGGCGCTGGCGATTGAATAGATGACTTGAAAGTCCGATGCTTTCTTAATATTGCCAACCATACCAGACGTTAAAAAATATGTTCATTTAGAATTACGACTTTGTGACCTAAACCTCCGGGGCAAAAATAGTTTCTTGGAGAACTAACAGACCATTAACCGCATCCCCAAAATTTGAAGTCGAATTTTGTTACTCGACAACAGCTATATAAGCTTTCTAGGTTTTAGAAACTTTTTTTCCGAGAGTAAAAATAAATCGTGGAGTTAACCATGAAAAATCTTGTCAATATTTAAACGAGAAATGGAAAGACATTTGTCACTTTGTTTCAACAGAACTTAACATCTTGTACCTTTTCGTTTGGCTTTATCACGTATACAGAAGCGTAATAAAAAAAAAAAAAAATCAATTCCAAGATCTTGATTGAATCTCTTGTCTGACTTTCATTCTCGAGTTCCTATCCACGACTGGAGCTCAAATTGTAACCTAATAATGAATACGAAACTTGATGTAACTTTTTACACGCAATCGCATTTTTCTTATGCACGCATAATCAATCGAAAACGATTGCGGATATAACAACTTTCACAAAGCGATCAAAAGATCTTTTTATATTCGCTTAATTCCTGACGTGACTGTAGTGCAGTGGATATCAACTTGGAACGAGAAATCGTCGAGACAAGTTCGAATCCCAGTCGTATTCGTTGCATTCACTTACGTGCAAATACCCTTGGAAAATTATTAATCTGTCGCTTCCCCCTCGAGCTATGGGTTAAATAGCAACACAGATTGGGTTCTGTAGCCTTGGTTGGCAACCATCTATCGCAGAAAGTAATGACAACCTACCAGAAAAAATCTTCTGCCCAGTCATGTCTTTCGAGACATGATCGTCCAAGCGTGTATAACGTATGGTACTCTTGGGTTCAACGGACTTGAGTCGACCGCACATGTTCTCATTTTATATTTTGATTAAACTAGTTTAATCTTTTGGAATAGCTAATGTGACTGAAAACTCTTAGGATATTTAAATTTTCAGTGGAAAACCTTTTTCTAGGTTCTCTCAAAGAAATCCTAGAAAGTGTGACTTCTCTTAATCAAATGGGTAAACGAAGTCAACACAAATGGGTTTAACGAGCAGCACGAATCTTCTGACTAAACCATGTACTCTTTCTGCAGAAATGTTTAATTTCCTACGAAAAGTTTCTGGGTATTGAAACTTTTCAGGGGTCAATCGGAAATTCAGAACAAATGCGTCTAAACGGACGCCGGCGTTTCTGAAACATAATTTTTGTGCGACTTGTATAGAAAATACTTTGTAATGAAGGTTGTATTGTTAGTTGACCCCTTCCGTTTTTTTGTAAAATACCAAATTTCCTGTTCTTTCAATGAATACAATCTCTTAATGTGTATATCAAACCATTTTCTAGCTCTTGCCTTTCTTCTCGGATGACATTTCCAAGTCAATATTTTGTCGCGTTTTGTTTAACTTGTCCATTTTGTCTTTATAGCTTAGTATTTACCATCATATTTCTCGCTCACAAGTCAGTTACAGTGTTAACTGGTTATCCTCTATATTTTCTTAAATATAATTACCAATTGGTCACTAACCTTGTGGACCTTTTCACTAAACAAAAAGCAAAGAAATCCTTCTCCCTGAAAATTTCAAAACATCTTTCAAAGGTGAATCCCTTTGTTTCAATTTTAAGATAAGACGTTCTATTATCGCTTTGAATATTAACTTTATTTAGGACTGTTATATCTTTAACAGTCGTGGCCTTTTCAGTAATTATGTATTTTTATTTTTCTCTGAATCTATTTACTATCACTTTTAAAAGCAATAATATGGGAAGTAATAAGATCGGTGCGTATTATTCCTCCGACCAGGACCGGGCCGTTTTGACTCACGCTTTCAATAACACTGAGTAAACTAAGCTCAATTGGTAAAAGGATGAAAATTTCTCATGTCATTTTTTGGGTTTTCAAATCCGTGAATTTGTTTTACTCATGCTAAGCAACGCCAAGAACAATTGACTTACCTGTTAATTATTCACACCCTACACTTTTTTTTTCAAATCTTCAATGATAAAAATTGCCGCAAAACATTAAGATGGAATGTTTTATTTAAAATTGTTTATACAGTTTTTATGGCACAAGGCCGCAAGAAAAGGGTGGGGAAAAAAACTCTGGTTGGTCTTTCATTATCTACATTATACCTAGCTAATCTGACTCGTGACTCGGACATACTTCCTTCATTTTTTTCAATCACCATAAAAATTTATCCATCAACACTCAATCCATCATGCACCACAATACCTGGCCATTCTGGGGACCTAAAAACAACCCAGATGTACATAAAAATTACAATTTAAAAAATTTTTTTTTTATATGGTACAAAAATATATAAAAATTCTATACATAAAATGACATGATGGGGAGGGGTATGAAAACAATTTTCCCGAAAAAAAAAAAAACTGAAAAATATAAGACATGTTACCTGGACCCAACCCACCCTCAAAACAAAGAAGCCGCTGTATTCTGCCTAAAGGAGAAAATCAAAAGGCTCTCTTTCTACAGAGTGAAGAAGAGAAAATAAATTGGACTGAGGGGAAAATATAATACTGACCCAGACGAGATGAAACGTGACCAAAATTAAACGGAAGTGGGAATCTTGAGCTGGATCATAACAAAAGACAGTGCCGAGGGAAACACTCGCTGACATTAACTAGGTACACAAAAAGGAACTTACCTTACCCAGGGGGGAGGGTTCGAAAATTCACCCCGATGTGACTAGGCAGGCCTAAAAGAAAAATCAAAACTGGCGCAGTCACGCGCACAGGCTGCCACATTTATCCACCTTTAAATCTGTCGGCGTCAACCGTTTCAATCAGTTTTAACCTTCATTTGAGTAAGTGCTCAAAACCGCAGATCAAATCCTGATGTGAAAGACAGCTACCCCGCAAGACTTCCTCCAGTTGCGTCGTCCATGTCACCATTCGAGCCGTGGCTAGTAGCGATAGAAACACATCTGCTTCACTCCGGAAAACGGGAGCGACACACTCACGTGCGTATGCACGATCAATGAGCAGGAGCTCATGCGGCGCGATACGAGCAGTCAACTCGCCGACACGATCCCACAACGGACGAACCTGCGAACAATGGTAGGCGTGCGAGGACGTCTCCTTTAAACCAAGGTTGCAGCGTTCACAATCTGGCAAATCCGCCATGCCCTTTATGAAACGCATGTCATTGAGACAACCGATTCCGAGCTAATCGCCAGATCAGAAAACTGTTGCCAAGATAATCTGCCTGACTTCAAGACCAATACGAGCGAAACTCATTCTCCGACATGCCGAGCTTCTCCCGTAGTGGGTCCTTTGCACGACACTCACCATAATCTCCGAAAGAAGACTTTTCTAGGCTGTGAAATGTCACTAGACCGTGGAATAGCCCGCAAGGCTTTCCTACACTCGAGGAAGAATCACTATCGCCCATGAGGCTTACGGCACCGCCTCATGATCGGGGGAGTGATAGTGAGGCTGAACAACATAACCCTCATTACCCCCGAAAGCAACCGATCTTCCATCAACGCGCCTGAGAAAAACCACCCTTGAAGCAAGCTTGTGACTCTCCAAGTGCGGCATTCCCAGACCCCCATGACACGGACGTTAGTACTTTGTCGACGTGATGTTTGCGTTCCTCTCAAGAAAGAATAGCAAACGTAGTCATATCCTCACGTCCATCATAAAGGGGAAGGCCACAGACAGCCGGTAAAGGATCTTGGGAAAGATATAGCAGAACACACCTCTGCCAAGCCCTTTAAAGGACCAAATTCCTTCGACGCCAAATCACGACCGACGCGCCGACTTTTGCCTGTATTTCAGACCAATTCTTCAACTGTAAGTCCGGCCCAAACCACACTCCAAGAATGCGAACAGGACCGTCCGTCCAGTCAAAAGGGCCCAGGAAGGTAGAACCCTTCCAGGCACCTCTTTGTACCGTTCAAGCGTCTTCTGTACCGCTCGTCACTCCGGGAGAGTTAAAAGTCGTTACGTCATTGGCGTACGCAGAATCTGGCTCGAGCACCACCAGGGACAGCGATTCCGCGTAGGGTCGGACTGTACGTCCTGTCTTTTAGCCGGCGAGAGGCTCAACGCCAAGACAATGCAAGGACGACAGTGAAAGCAACCCTGTCGGACCGACCTAGACAGCGCAAAAGCGCTCGACAGCTTCCGTTCCCCTGTACCACAGCCGTGGGGGAGCGATACAGGAGACTAATCCCAGCGGCAGAAGTCAGGTGCGAATGCGGCGGTCTGCAGGACAACAGCCAGGTAGCCATGGTCAACCCTATCAAATTCCTTGGATTGATCCAAATTGATCAGCGCAGCATTATCGTCGTCTTTTACACCCTTTAGGATCGTACGGATCAAGTGCAGGTTGCTCTGAATTGTTCGGCCCTTTACAGCACAAGTCTGATCGGGTCCCAACAGACTCTGCAACTAGCTGCAAGCGATTCGTCAGGATCTTGGCCAAAATCTTTAACTGTGTTTAGCAAGAGTTATGGGCCTGTAACCATCTAATTCCCACTCCAACATTCTTGCCTTTTCTCAAAAGCGTGACCACACCCCTGGTGAACAGGTTGGGGATGGCCCCCTGCGGAACCAGTTGTTGAACACAACGATCAAGATCGGGACAAAATGTGCGACCGCCTCGCGTGCAATTCATAGGGCAAACCATCCAAACCAGGCGACTTGCCACTGCTGACCTTCTTCAAAGCCGCGTAGACTTCGCCAAAACGCCTCACACATATGCGTCAGTCGACCGAAGGAGATGCCCCGCCGGGTCGCGCACCTCTCGAATGTAGCGATCGCCGCCTCGACGAATTTCTCCCTGCGCAGATACGCGCCCAAGCTCACAGCTTTGGAAGACATCTTATGTCCAAGTACCTGATCCAAGTAACGCTCAAGGGCCTCCTTAGCTATCTTGAGGGGATCCCCACCAGCCTCCGCCCGGGAGTAATTAGCTCTAAGTGTTTTCGCCTTGTTGGCTATATTGAGTGGCGAAAGGGCCTAATGCTATCCTTAAGGTTCTCCCACCACTTACTCCCAATGTCTCCCCTAGTTAACGCCCGCTGCACTAATTAGCTGGCACCAGAAAGTCCTGCCTGTCCGACGGGACTGATTGAACTTCCAGTAACCAACCATTCTAGCCCTAAATTCTAACGCTACACGGGCACAAACAAGTTTGTGATCCGTATAACTTCACCCGTGGAACGTTGGGCATTCTAAGAAGTCTGTCGGCTTCTCTAACACTCTATCCAGGTAGCTAACTACCTTGGTAGAGGGCCAACTACGCGCCCACGTCCACATACTCCCACTCGGATGATCGACCCGGTATCTATCAACGAAGCCAAAATCTCAATGATGTTAACCAAGCTACGATCCTCTCTCCGCTAACACCCCTCCCTTTATCCCATTTGGGGTTCCGGATGGCATTCAGTCCTCACTAGGATTAGTCATGTTGAATCCACCAGGAAGAGGCTTAACAGTCAAAAAAAGACCCGCTCGCAACAGTCATTGGGCGCATAAACCGCAATCAACCGGAACGAGTTGCTTTTCACTGCCATATCGGTCACAATCAACCGGCCCTTGGCACCGACATGGGAAAGGTCCTCTCGCATCTAGGGTATGTCTGACCAGCAAAGAAACGCCTCTGGCATGCCGGTTCCCATATGCTGAATAAACGACAGTCATTAGACAGCACATAAGAATTTTTAGACCTGAAAAATAGAAAAGAGACTTACTCTGGTCATATACCGGATAGAAATCTCTGGTGGCAGGGACACCGACGGACAATCCAAGGGAACCCGTACGTCGAGCAATGGTGTCTGGGACAATCCGCCAACGTGCGGTCTGGTGGTTAGACCCCTATACAATGGGATGCAGAAGAACGGGGAAACCCCCTGCACAATTCTTAGACTTGTTTTTGAGTTCGGGAGTTCCACTCCTGTACATTATCTCTTTCTTTGTAGAACCTGCTGGCTTCATTTATGTGTTCCTGCACCCTCAGGTTACCCCCGTGCTACGAACCAGGGGTAAGCACGCCGGGGGCCTTTGGAAGTTTAGGGGTCTTCAGTGGACTTGCCATCCACCAAAGTTAGCTTCAGCAAGGGCTTAAGTAATGAGCGCCTCTGAGCCGACCAGTCCTGGATATGTCCTTTTTATAGTCTTTCATTAGCTCTTCTCCCTGGGGAAGGGAACTTTTTTTTTTTCTTGAGGAGTAGGAGTAGTAGGGGTGAAGGTTAAAGAAGTCAGTTTAAGGTCGGGGGACTGGGCATGTTTTGAGGGGAGGAGGGAAGGCTTCTTATCCGCATAAGACGCCCTTTCCGGCGATACTGGTAGGGATGAACATTTAGCCTTAGTGTATGCCGCTTTTCTTTCTCCTACTCTTTCTGGGGCTTTTGGGGCTCTCTTGTTGATCTTCCTCCTCGTCTCTGCTGCGCTTCAGGGATGATGAACGCTTTGTTTCCATATCTTCCTCTTGCTTTTTCCTCGACTTCCCTGTGGGAGGTGATTCAGGCGGCAGGTGGTTTCGGCGACGCGGGCGCCTTCGATGACACAGGTGATTTTTGCCGGTGAAGACTTCTCCGGTGGTGGACGCGTTTTCCTTTTCAACTGTCTGCCATTCTCCACTTCCTTTGAAGGTGCATCTGCTGGTACTGTTGAAGGTACTGCTGGCTGTTATGCTGGCTGGGTCTTTGGGGCAGGATTCTTTGGACACGCTTTCCTGCGCGCAGACCTAACAAAACAGTCTCCTGCCCTCCACCACCACATACATTGACCGGCCCCTGCAGGTGGGGAATGTTTGGGATGTCAGTGAACTCTTTCCGAGTCATCGTCACCTGCAGGGTCATGTCGCCAGTCATAAATCCTGATTTCGGAATCACCGATGATACATCCGCCACCTTTCCATATTTGAAGAAGGCGCCCATGTGATCTTCGGTGATGTCCATGGGAACCCCGTGCAATGTTTAGTCTTGCGGGTCGCCATGTACTCCGTTTGAGGCCGGAGCGTTTTGGTAGTGAGTGTTGCTCCGACCCAACTACTTCTTCCTCCGCCGTGCCAAGCAGGACGTCCACATAGCGTGGTTCCTCCTTGGCTTTAATTTTGAGTGACTTGATAGCTTCGATGTTCTCCCTACTGACACCCACAAACTTTTGGGTCTTTGGTCAGCAGGGAAATTGGCTAACAGTTCAAATGCCGACAGGTTCTCCGGCACACAGCAATTCGGTGCCCGAAATATTTCGCGTACTTCTCCTGGAGCCCTTTTCTCACGTTCCCACCCTTCCAACCAGAGGTGGAAGGATGAGCGATCCCTGGCCTTTTCGGGTCCATCGAAATGGGACTGCCAAATCTCCTTTTCCTCCGCTGACATGGACACCGTTTCTGAATCTTGACCATTCGTCCGTGAGACCTGCCACTCATTCTCTTCTCCACACCACGCCGATGTGGAAGGCATTGAAGCCATCGATTGGACTCGGTGAGGTATTATGTCGTCTACCTCAGCAAGATCTCCCTGACGATCCCCATCGTTGTCCACAGGACGCCGTTGTGGAGGGAACCGAACTCTTAGGCCTCTCCTGGGTCATTGTCCTCCTGTCGACGGAGGCTTTCGATCCGCCAACACTCTCCTGCGAACCGAAAACCGACACTTGAAGTTGTTAAAAGAATCGCCAACACAACTTCAATCTTACGAGCCTGAATACTACACTTTGATCGCCTTCAAAGGTAGAAGAAATAACAAGAACACTTAACGAACGCACGGGATGTTATACTAGAACAACTCCTAGATGGAATGTTCTATTGTGACAGGTCACTAATGTAATCTGTATTTAAGATGGAATGTTCTATTGACAAGTCTGTATTTAGACACTGTATTTTCATTTTTTAAGTTAACCTTTCACCTGTTACATATAATCCATTATTGGACATAATTAGAATACAATAACATTTATATTATATTTGAGATAGTATCTCTTGAAAATTAAGATTCGAGGTGGGCTCATAAAACCCTTACACCGACCCTGGTTTGATAATTGAAGGTAATCTTCGAACAAAGAGTTAGATTTTAGGTTTGTTCTGTAGTCCGCCATTCTTTTGGTTGACGTTTCGGAATTTTCTTGCTCTCAGCTGCAAATATTTAGTGTAGGCTTCTGATTACGCATCCTGACTATTTTTTGTTTGCGTGCTATAGTTTATATTCAAGTCATCAGGCTAATATGGTTCTCCTCGAATTAGCGTGTCAAATCCCATTCTTCTGATTGAACAATGTTTTTAATCCTCTTTTCAAGAAGATTCGATTTTTATTTCCTCTAGTAATAGCGTCGGCATTTAATAGGCTCAGAAATCAAGACACCTAAAAATGTTAAAGCTGAACACTTCATTGGTTAGTCCTTGCTTGTAGGTAAGGGTTTGTTTTTATAGCCTCGCTTGTTGATCCTTAGCACATTTCATTGTTGTGGCCATCAGAGGCGAAGACCCAGCGACATCTCACGGGAATGTTACTGTAAGTGTTCGATATAGGGTGGGATGAACAAAAACGAGGGACCCTCTCTGAGCAAAACTGCTTCAACTTCCGCGTTTTTCTCAGTCTGATTATATGGGGTGTTCCATTAAAATGAATCGTAGTAAATAGGTTATTGGCAGAATTTTATTGATTTCACTATTGGATCATCTTATTCGAGTCATGGCAATTATGTTGGGGGAGGGGTGGGGGAAATAGTTCAAATGTCCGTCAAGGCTTCGGCGTCACACTTCCTCTCGATGGTCAAAATCTCGGCAAGTGACTGCAAGCACCCCGCCAGAATCTTTGCCAAAAATCTTTAACTCTGTGTTTAGCAGAGTTATGGGCTTGTAATCATCTAAGCCTACTACTTTTTGACTTTAGCGCAATCTCACCCCTGGAAATCTGGTCGGGCACGGAACCAGTTTCGAACACCACCGTCAATATCGGTACAAAGATGTGACAGCCTTAAGTACAATTCGTAGGGTAGACCATCAAATCCCGGAGACTTGCACATGCCGACCCACTTCAATGCCAAGTGAACTTCGCCTCCGTGATCCCACTCTTGCTGCTTCAGTCGGACCAAGCCGAGAAGGATCGGGTAAATAACTTGCGAAACTCATCACTGACACAAGGCTCCTTGGTAAAGCGGCTCTCGAACTGCCGCCAAAACGCCATATACGTATTGTCGTTCGACCTCAGAGTACGCACCTCCGGGGTCTTGACCATCTCGAATCTATAGATGGTCACCTCGACGGATCTTTTTGCGCGATTCGGGAAATAGTCTGTTCACGGCTTCGTTAAGCATCTTTAACCTATACTTAAATGACCCTGGTAACGCTTTCTAGCCAGCCGTTCCAGGACCTGCCTAGTTAATTCTATTTCTAGGGGATCCCACCCCTACCTCTGCCCGAGACAGACAATCTTTAAGCGTCTTCACGTTTGTTAGCCTTAGCTCGGAAGAATCGATGGATATAGTCAGCGGTGAAAGACCTAATGCTATCCTTGAGCACTCTTCCACCATCTCCATTTTTTGCGTCCCCCCTCCCCTACTAATTTCCTGCTTACTAATCTAGCTAGCTGTTGCCAGAAGTTAGCTTGTCCAGCCAGTCTAGGCCTTCCATCTAACGCCATCGGCACTTTGTGGCCGTCTAGCCTAACCAGTGGAACGATCTAGCAAATATAGATCCCTGTCTCTCCACCGTCCAGTTTCTTGCTCTTGAAGTAAACGTCGCGGTTCCTTTTACTTTTTCATTTTCCTTCGTTGGGTTGGAAGGAGCTGGTTGTTGCTTTTCTACCTCCTCCTCCTCTGCTACTACTTTTTCCTTAACCGGTGCTACCGAGGTTTCCAGTGTCAGCACAGGATTCTTTGTAGGTCACGACTTTGGCAGATGTCCTGCCACAACATGTCCGACAGTGTGTCACTGCTCTCTGCCTATGGCACCAGACTTTTTTTTTTTTTTTTTTTGCAGTAGATTAGAATTAGTCTCAGTAGAATCGTCTTAGCCTCCTCTTTGAAAAGTACGTCCCACATGGCACGGGATTGCTTAGCCAATATTTTAGGCAATATTTTATGCTTGTGGATGTCTCGTCCATCATCTCTCTACAGATGCCAATGAACTTCCGCGTCTTCCCGTCGGTTGTTCGTAAGAGAGGAGATCGTTCTGGCCGGCACTAACATTTTGGTCACCTCCGGTACAGTAACGAGTTCATTAACCCTAATATGAACTCCTGGTACTTTAGACGCATTTGGTCGTAGGAGACTGCGCCCCACATTTTTTTTTTCACTAGTCTTCTAAACGGTTGGTACTTGAGGTACCATGGATTCAACATTTTACTGGGGGAGACTCAGCCATTGTGGTCTAACCCCAGCAAAACGCAGTGTAACCAAACTGCCGGTTAACCAAACCGCACAAAGACAAAAATTAGAGGTATAAAAAATACACTATTCACGATCCAATCACTCATTACAATTTCTTCATTCACCACCAGAACCCATCCGTCACCTTCCAATCCTTCACACACCAATACCACATATTTTCTGTGGCACCTAAAAGATGGAACAAAACCCATGACATAAAAAAATTGGTTTTATCTACAATAATAGGAAAATACTTAAAATTTAATGTAAATAAAAAAGGCGGGAATGAAATACAAAACTAAAATAACAAAATATTTAAATTGAAACTAACAAGTGTTAGTAGGACTTGTTTACCCCACAAACTTTCAGAATGACTGCTGTATTCCGGCAAACGGCGAAATCAAGTTGCACACATTCGATAAGACAGGAAAAGGAGAAAATAAATAAATTGGAAAATCAAAGACTAACCGAGTCAAAAGTGAACCAACAACGAACTGGAGGATTGGGAATCTGGACTTGGATCATAACAAGGAAAGCCGGGAACAGGCTAGGAACGCATTAACTCACATTAACTCGGTACACAAAAGAAACCAACTTAGCCAGGATAATGTTCGCAGAAAACCACCCCATTGTACTAAAGACTGGGGCCCCATTCAACGAACCAGAATTGCTGCAGTCAATATAATTGCTAAAATCTGTCGATATCAACCGCTTTCAATCAGATCTGATCTTTATCTTAAGCTGATGCTGAAAGAATCTAATCAAATGCTAAGATTAATGTTCATATAGCAATATCCGGGCACTAAAATAGATTTCCGTGCAAAAAATCACAGGTTCATGAGCTTCAAACAGTAGAAAATGCTTGCCTGAAGTTAAAGCGAAAAACCTTGGGAAAAAAAAAAACAACATAGGCAAGATGAGATTTTGGACATTTCTAAGCTTAGATGGACCGGCCACGGCAGGTCAGAATGTTCAGTATTTCACCGAACACCTTACGATTAATCTAACTTGTAATGTGGCATCACCCGTAAGAAGAAAGTCAAGTTTGCTTGTAGTAGCTACCACTTCAGCCACCTGGCCATACTGAAGAGTCTCCGAGGATCTCAGTAATATCCATAGGCATCCACGTGCAAGGTAACTCGAATCTTGCCGGTGCCCATGTATTCCGTTGGTTGTTAATTGTGGCTCCTGCCAACTGCTTCGCCTCCTCCTCCGTTGTAGCAGGACGTCTCGCATGTCATGGCTTCTTCTTGCCAACATTTTAGCCGGGACGCTTAGGCTTTTGATGGCCTCCTCTTCAGTTTCCCTGCTCACCCATAACAAACTTCTGTGTTTTTGTGTCTTTGGTTAGCAGGAAACGTCATTGTTTCCAGTGCTTGCACTTGATTTACCGAGACGAACTGCTAATATTTTCTTTTTTATAGAGGCTAAATACGCCTCATCATTCTTGAGGAATTTAGCCCCTCCTCAAGCTGAGGTCGAAGGTACAGGCGTATTCGGCCTTTTGGGCCTCCGCCATCTTTGACGGTACTTCCAAACTTTCCTTTTTTAAAATCGTCTGTTGCCTGCTGGGAACTGGACTACCAGAAAAGAAAATGAAAATTAGTCACAATTAGCGTCAAGTTTTCCGTACGAAAAGAATTCGAGCTGTAACCATACAGATCGCGACACAAAACACACAACGAAACCACTTAGCGGTTTGGGGATCACTTCCTTTCTCGACGTTCACGTGATTTATTGTATATACTATACAACTTTGGCACAAGACCAATGATTGGTTGGGACAAAAACTGAGACTGGTGATCAGTAACTATCCTGTACCTAGCTAAACCGATTCACGACCCAATCATTCTTTGCAATTTTCCATTCACCATGAAAGCCCATCCATCGTCAATTAATCCACCATACACCATAATACCTCATAGTCTCCTTACAGCAGGACACAGCGAAAATCTCCTGTCCACGAAACAGAACAAAAACAAGGACAAAATGTACGTAAAACAAATCAAAAACTCACTCGTTCCTCGTAATATTTACGTGGAAGCTACCACGTTGAAAAAATAAAAAACAATCCACATATCGTTTTCACATCTGCACTCAGTTTGTTTGAATTCAAACAAAATCGAGAAGTGCCCGAAATGCATTACTGTTTCCCGAACTTTAACACGTTGTTCGTTTGGTTAATCTTTCCCGGGTTGAAATTACCAAAGACTGAAGTTGTTATTTCTGAAAAGAAAATTAAAGAAAATCGACGTTAAAACTTAATTCCCATTTTAAAATTAGTTATTGGAACACCTATTTAAGTCGGAGAAAGCCTTCAAAACCTCATCTACCATTCCCAAAATTTGCCGGGAACCTGAACCAGTTCGCGTTAGTCGTCTACATCATTGTCGCCAAACTTGAATAACAGGTAATTTAAAGCCTATATCCGATTTCCATACTGCTTTGTTCTTTGTCTGACCAGGAGACATGTGGCGAACATGTTAAATGGAAGGTTTGCTTTCTATTTTGTTGCCTACAAATAGGCTTCGTTGCCTCTTCTGGTTTGTGTGATTTTGCTGGAGAGGAATAGAAAGCTGTGATACGAGGAGTGAGCACCATTTTGAGGAGACATTTTGCAGAGCTGTGGCATGCTAATTTAAGGTGAATGAGAAGAAGCTGTTTTATGGGAAACTTCGGCTGTAATGGAAGATTGTGGACGAGGTGTACTTGATTTTTTTTTCTTTTCTTTTTTTTTTTTTTTGAAGTCGTCTTGGAAGATGACCTGGTTACAGTAGGATGGGGTCTTTTATTTGCTGGAAGGAATGGAGATGGTTTCTAATGGACGGGGTGCTCTTAAATTAAAAAGTTAAAATTTAATGTTCTTTATCTTAAGGGTTTGTCATATCCTGGGTCGTACTATGTTGATCAATTTCTCTGTATAGCTAACCGGAGTCTCACCCTAGTCCTGTTCGAGCCTTTGTCCCTTGGAGGGGGGAGCTTCGCAGGAGTTGAGATTCCACAGCTTAGTGCTTCCTCTTACTCTTCCCACGACTTGATATTCCTTCGGCTGTTCACTTTCTCCTGCAAAAGCAATGTGGTCTTTGAGTGAGATCCAACCGGAACTTTCGATCTATCATCAGTTCAAACACCACTCATCTACTTCCTAGTTCAGGTACTATTTACTTAGGGGCATAATTACTTATTACTTAGGGGTATAAATAATGCAATATGACTAAGTGCTCTCCGAGAATATGAGATTTCATGTACTGTGACCTTGGCCCGACGCTGTCGTGGGTATTCTGTGCGGATAATGTACACGGTGATCAGATCACGAGGGGTCGTATCCACGCAGTCCTCAGGAGTGAGCAATAGTACGTCTCACATGAAATATCCGTTCTCATTTATGATCTGTTGAGGTTTAACTCCCAAGGATATCAGTGTTCATCAATGTATCTTTTATGCACAGATAAATTTTCCGTTTTTGCTTGTCGAGCAGAAAGATCGGCACGGTTATTTCTAAAATGCGTTCTTGTACCTCACGGTCGACCAGTAGCCTGCCATCGGTAATCGGATGAGTGTACTGCTTGGCTCTATCAATGAACACCGTCATATCGACAATGCATTTCGGAGGAACTCCAAATAGTGATTTTTCCAGCCGTTACACCGGTGTTTCTTTCATCTTCTCGCTGGTACTTTTTCTTTGTTTTCAGCAAAAGGGGAGGGAGAATTTATTTTGCCTTCATAGGACTCCCCACATTTGAAGATTTCTTTTCAGGGGGATGGAATTTCAGCCTCATTTCCACCTATTGCAGATTAGTGTGACCACCCCGGGAGCGTCAGGAGAATTTTGTGAATCCTCTACACTTTTCCCATCTCTATTGGGACTCTCGACTTCTCTCATAACAAGAGAAAACCCTGAACAGGCTAAGGAAGGTATTCAATCACATTAACGAGGTACACAAAAGAAATTAACTTTACCAGTAGAATGTTCGTAAGAAATCACCAGTGTACTAAAAGATTGACCCCATTCAAGCGAACCAGACTTGCTAGAGTCACTCACCATTTGCTAAAATCTGTCGATATCAATCGCTTTCAATCTGATCTTTATCTTGAGTTGATGCTGAAAGAATCTAATCAAATGCTGATAAGAATAACATTCATATAGCAAGATACACTCCTTGCACGTCGTCAAAATCACTATTCGTATAATGGCAGAACAAACGGTAAACGGAACGACGCATTATCACATTCACACGCGAGATCCACACGAGTGAAAGATAAGACAACGTGAACGACTGAATAATGTGGAAAAGAAAACCACTTTTATCTTGGTTTGATTTGCTATCATTTGTTTTTCAAGTCACAATATTTTTTCCTACAGGCACTAAAATAGACTTCTGTGTAAAGATCACAGGTTCATGAGCTTCATTATTTATTGTACATATGTACAAATATGGCACAAAGCCGAATTTGGGGATGGGGAAGGCTGGTCTTCATCTGTCCTAGTTTAACTTAGCTATTCACTTTCGTTGACCCTGACACACAATAAACCTTACACCATAATACCGCATTTTTACTTAGCATTCTTTCTACGTCCACCATAATACCTCAGCGGCTCTATGTAGTCCTACTTGACTCCAATATGTACAATTTTCAGTGGAGGGCATGGGCAGAAAATAACATTTAAATTTCCCAAATGTTTATATACAATGATACAATATATACACAAGAAATTAACAAAATCGTATTAGTAATAAAAGCCAGGTTCATGAGCTTCAAACAGAAAATGCTTGCCTGAAGTTAAAGCGAAAAGAAACCCTGGAAAAGGGAAAAGATACCAGGATAGGCGAAGGAGATTCTGGATTTTTCTAAGCTTTCTCCATTATTTTCTTTATGGAAGCAGAACATTGAAATTGCAGTGCTAAAAAAAAAACTTTAAAATTCATCACTAAAGTTGTAATATAGTATTCACTGAATGACCGAATGTCCCTTGTAGGATAAGAATCACCATCACTGAAATTAGATAGAATATTCGCTCAATATTTATCCTTTTACGTTATAACACTTTCTTTCCATAAAAGTTCTCCAGCCCAAATATTTCAATAGCTTCCGTATTCACAATAGAACTTTCGTGTTTTCAGACAAGTAGTTAGAAAAAGACACTTTTTAGTCAATAGGTTTCCTCACCTCAGCTTGAAAGCCAAGAGAAAAGGCCATAGGGTTCAAAAGAAACAGCCATAGTTATTTCTGATTAAAGAACACTGGAGGAGGGCAACAGATTTGCCACCGGGGTAGATCATGTTAGCAACAAAACGTTTTGCTGGTGGTCGTGTGTTCAGGCCAGAAGACGGAAATGAACTTCGTCTCAACATTGATCATCTCGCCACAATCATCAGAGGGTTGGCCAGGATCTCCGAATTATCTAGGGCAATTCGAATAGTCGAATAGCTTTATCAACTTTCTCATCTCCTATGTTTTTTTTTCTTTTCGATATTGGTCTACATCTTTGAAGATCTTTGGCAGACAATCTACGCCTCTTTCAAACAACCAGAATTCCTAAAAATTAAGCATAAAATTTCAAGAAATTTGAAAAAACTGCTTGAGACTAGTACATAAAATTTGAACCGTTATTTTTTATATTTTACTGATTGGCAGAATGTTTCTGCCAAATTAAATGATTGCACCTTTGCTGAACATGTCTTCAGTGTATATCATGTGTCAGTTTGTTTTTTTCAGTAGTTTATTGGTAGAAAGGCATTTTTGGCAAGCGGGTTTTGTCAAAGTGCTCGATATCAAAATAAGATTAAGCTTAAACAGAATTAATATTAGAAATGTCAGCTAAGTAGTATTAATTTCATTCGTGTCAAATTTGAAATTCGTGAGAGGCAAAAAATAAAAACGTGAAGACATTACAATAAATACTCCTTCACAGAACTATGAAATCTGCATGACTGAAATAAGCTCTTATACAGCGAGAGATCGATCGATCTTGAAAAGCTACTTAAGGTATTTGTAAATATCAAGACATGAAAGTAAAAGTGGGGCGGGAAAAGTAAATGAATAAGTATCTACCTTTTGGACCTGAGGCGATTTCGGCTTCCAGTTGCCGTCTTTCTTTCCAAAGTTGTATTTCTTTGCTTTTCTTTCAGATATGAAGAAAATCGTTTTCTTGATGTACTTAGTTGCCTCATCGAATGTTCCTTTTAGGAGCGCTTTTGTCATCCGCCACCAGAGGTCCTGGAAGAGCATCGTCATGCCCTTCCTCCCTTTCTCTTTCCTGGTGGTTATGATGAGCTTTCCACGTTTCACTTATCCTATTCCTGTTTATTTCCCCGTTCTCCTCGGCTGAGCGCACAAGAAATAATCGATATACAATCCAAAATTAAGTCAGTAGCTCCCTGTAAATCCATAATACACAAAATTTAATAGCGAGCTTTAAAAATTAATCTTAAACCATTTTTTATAACCAGTTCACGAAGACCCAAGAGCATCGTCATGCCCTTCCTCCTTTCTCTTTCAGGTGGTTATGATGGGCTTTTTCCTCGCAACATACATGTTTGGTAAAAGTAACTGCGACCAAAATCAATATACATTATTTCTGTGGGACGACAGGTCGCTTTCAACTGCCATTCTGTCAACCTGACAGATATTTCCCTTTTGGAGATAATTTCTTTTTCTTGGAAGAGATATTTTGTGCTTTTGCAATAGGTTAGTGTAAGGAATGGGAAAGGCTCTTCACTTTCGCGGCATATGTTAGCCGTTCTGGTGAAGCTGATTTGATGGTCCTTCCAACTTCACCGTTTTACTTTGTCAGAAAACTTCTCCGTGTTCATGACTTTCCCTTGTCATCTCTTTTCAAAGATGAAGAGCAGGGCGCGAGCACTCATCAGTATCTATTTTTTTCTCCTCTGTTGTGGCTACTTTAACCTTTTGGAGGACGGCTGTTACTGTTTTCCTGCCCTTGTCACTTTTTTTTTCCAGGTGAGACGATCTTTTATTCTGTGGGACATTTTGATTAGATGGTGGAGGTTTTGCTTTCGGGCTCTTTCGCCCTGCCATTCACCATCTGCCTTGTCCTTCTTTGCTGCTTGTTTAGGCTACTGAGTCTTGTTCTACTTGGGCTCTTGAGTCGATTGTGTCTGGTTTTAGTCAGAGCCAACAGTAAGGCCTTCCGCCCTCCACAACAACAGATCGACCGGCCACGGCAGGTCAGAATGTTCGTTGTTTCCGCCGAACTGCTTACGGCTTAATGTCACTTGTAGTGTTCCATCACCGTAAGGAAGTCAGGTTTGCTCATAATAGCTACCACGTCGGCCACCTATGCTGCTGGGGAAAAGTCTTCGAGGTGGTCCTCAGTAATATCTATGGGCACCCCATGCAAGGTAACTCGAGTCTTGCGGGTGCCCATGTATTCCGTTTAGTTGTTGAGTGGCTCTGCAGCTGCCTCGCATTCTCCTCTGTCGTGTAGGACATCTCCACATAGCACTGCTTCTTCTTGCCAACATCATAGCTGGAATGCTCGGAGCTTTTGATGGCCTCCTCCTCAGTTTCCCTGTTCACCCATAACAAAGTTGTGAGTTTTGGATCTTTGGTTAACAGGGAAATAATCCTTTTTCCGTTGTTTGCTGTTCATTTACTGAGATGAACTGCTGATAGTATTTTCTTTATAGAGAGACTCAGCCGCCTCATTCTATTTTAGGAGTTTGGCCCCTCCCTAAGCTGAGGTCAGAGAATTTTGCCGTGTCAGCACATGGGGCCTCCGCCATCTTTGATGGTACTTCCAAACTTTGTTTTCGTCTGTTGCTTGCTGGAAACTGGACGACCAGGAAAGAAAATGAAAATTAGTCACAATTAGCGTCAAGTTGGCATACGAAAAAATCGGCCCGTAACTTAATACAGAGACTCTCTAGCAAACCCACAATGAAACCACTTAGCGGTTGGGGGCTCTTCCTTTCTCGACGTTCACGTGATTTATTGTATATACTGTACAATGATTGGTGGGGACAAAACCGAGCTGGTCATCAATAACTATCCTATACCTAGCTAATCCAACTCAGGACTTAATCAATCTTCGGAATTTTCCATTCACCATGAAAAGCCATCCATCGTCAATTAATCCACCATGCATCATTACCTCAGTCTCCTCACAGCAGGACACAGCGAAAATTTTTCTGTCCCCAAAACGGAACAAAAACAAGGACGAAATGTACGTTAAATCAGATCAAGGGCCTAATGATTTCCTCACCATTAATAATGGTAGTCCACGTAAATATGAAGTCCACGTTAAAAAAAAATCCGCATTGTTTTTACATCTGCTCGAACTGAATTCCTATTTAAAATTGGTCATAGTTATTGGAACACTTATTTGAGGTCGAAGGAAAGTGCTGTGCCTCATCTACCATTCCCTAAATTTGCCAGGAGCCTTAGCCGAGTTCGCAGTACTGAAAACACCCGCTGTCGCCTATATCCGATTTCCATACTGCTTGGTTCTTTCTTTCTGTCTGGTCCGCTAACATACGGTAGACATCTTCAGTGTTAAATGGAAGGTTATCTTTCTATTTTGTTGTCCACAAATGTAATAAGCTTCGTTGCCTCTTCTGGTTTGTGTGATTTCCTGGAGATGGCTGATAGGGAGGGAGTGAGGACCTTTTAAATGGAGACATATTTTGCAGGATGAAGTGTGGATCGTAACACTGGCATGCTAATTTGCCTGTGCTAAGGTGAAGGGAAACGTCGGCTGTGATGGAAGATTGTGGACGAGGTGTACTTGACTTTGTTTTTCAGAGTCATCTTGGAGAGCGACTTAGTTACAGCAGGATGGGGTCCTTATTTTAGAAAGGAGTAGTGGTGGTGTGATGTAGTCTAATGGACGGGATGCTCTTACATTAAGTTTTAACTTTTTAAAAATTTTCTTTATCTTAGTTTTTTTTATATCTGGGTCCCAATGCTTTCTATGCTGATCAAGTTTCTCTGTATAGCTAAGCAAACTCTTACCCCTAATACTGTTCGAGCCTTTGTCCTTG